>CH000068.1:6297-23132 GCA_000149265.1 Ciona savignyi | reverse complement strand
AGACCAAAGTTCTTTTACCTAGAAATATAAAACGCGGAAAAAAACGGAAGACGGAAGTGAAAAGTTAAACCCTTTAACAAGGGGCTACGGACCTAAAAATTACAGAATTTGTTAATTGAACCGTGCTCTTTCGAATGATAATTTTTGATTTAAAAAAAAATGTAAAATATTAATATCGAATATGAATATTATTAATATTCACGCATTTATAGAGTTTTCGCCAGTTATTCCTTTGGATATGTTGTAGCTCTTGCCAATACCTTCAAATTGATATATAAATTATATACAATATCCGCGGGGGGCTATATGCACGAAGCGTCTGAATATTCATAACTCGTTATTTAGGGATGCTGCGGTTTTCATATCCAGATGAACATTTATGGAGTTTTTGCCAAAAAATCCTTTGTATATGTTGTAGCCCTTATAAATACCTTTAATTTAATGTATAGTTTATATAAAATAACCGCAAGAAACTATATGCACGAAGTGTCTGAATATTCATAACTCTTCATCAAGGGATGTATCGGAAGATGCTGCAGTTTTCTTATCTAGATGGATATTTATAGAGTTTTCGCCAATTATTCCTTTGGATATGTTGTAGCCCTTATAAATACCTTCAATTTAATGTAAAGTTTATATACGATAACCGCGGGAAGCTATATGCACGAAGCGTCTGAATATTCATAACTCGCTTTACAGAGGAGTGCATTGGAAGATGCTGAAGTTTTCTTATCCAGATGGACATTTATAGAGTTTTCGCCAATTATTCCTTTGGATATGTTGTAGCCCTTTCCAATACCTTCAAATTGATATATAGATTATATACAATAACCGCGGGAAAGTATATGCACGAAGCGTCTGAACATTCATAACTCGTCATCAAGAGATGCATTGGAAGATGCTGCGGTTTTCTTATCTAGATGGATATTTATAGAGTTTTCGTCAATTATTCCTTTGGATATGTTGTAGCCCTTTCCAATACCTTCAAATTGATATATAGATTATATACAATAACCGCGGGAAACTATATGCACGAAGCGTCTGAATATTCATAACTCGCTTTACAGGGGGGTGCACTGGAAGATGCTGCGGTTTTCTTATCCAGATGGACATTTATAGAGTTTTCGCCAATTATTCCTTTTGATATGTTGTAGCCCTTTCCAATACCTTCAAATTAAGGTATAGTTTATATACGATAACCGCGGGAAGCTATATGCACAAAGCGTCTGAATATTCATAACCAGAAGCTGATTTGATGAGAGATGTTAGGATTTTTTTTTATTTAAATGGATGGCTTTTTGCCAACTTATGCTATAAATTTGTGCTTGTATTTTGTTGTTGTAAATTTGTTTGCACAAACATGTTGTTGTTTACTTGCAATTGACTTTGGCTCGAGCGATATCTATATGGTGCGAAAGAAGAAGTTATCGGCCCCGGTTGATGGTGCGGCATATCATCGTTTTAAACAGACATTTTGATGTTTACTAATAGAGTGGATGTTAAAACGAATATTCCCATGTGCTGGTTGCGTTAACCGTTCGCGTTGCCCACATTCAAGTTCATTGTTTATAAAGAGTAAATCAGCCATTCCTACAAATAATACGGAATTCATAGCAATTTTGTAGGTTAATTACGGCATTGATAAATAATTCCCATAGCTTGGGCTGAAGTACATTTCAAACACCGTCATAAGTTACTTAAACTAAGACGTAATTTAAATTCTTAGCTTAAAAGGAGAAATTCGTCTTCCGCGAGATGGCGGTAAAAATCGTGGCGGTAAAAAGGTATCTGAATGGACAGGAATAGTGTACGGTCGTGTGGCCGAATGGTTAACGCGACCGATACATATACAGACTCTTATACAAAAACGGTCCTAGCGACGAGCCCATCATGGGTTCGAAACTTGGCTCGGTAAAAAAAAATGGACAGGAATAGTACGGTTGTGTGACCAAATGGTTAACGCGACCGATACATATACCTACTCCTATACAAAAACGGTCCTAGGGACGAGCCCATCATGGGTTCGAAACTTGGCTCAGTAAAAAAAAGAATGGACAGGAATAGAATAGAATGTACGGTCGTGTGGCCAATTTTTTAAGCGACCGATACATAGATAGATTTCAACACAAAACACGGCCTTGATAACAAGCAAATCACGGGTTCAAAACCCATCCCAAAAAAGTAATAAATAATAACATGCATGTTTATCCCCGTGAATAGAAAATGACAAGGGGCGTTATAACACGGTTAATCGTCAGATCATCTCGGGCCCACCGTTGTGTTAACGGAGTTACTGCAGTGTGTTGTGTATGAATTAGTCGTTCTATTAATTTGGTTGAACCCGTTATTCCACTAGGTTAAGCCAATGTTCATTAAGTGCCTTGTGCAAAGACAAAACCGACTAGCTAGCTTCCAGTTTCGAATCCACAACCCTTTGGCTAAAAGTCGACGCCTAATCAAAGCTAACTGGTCGGATATGTACAATTTTAAACGATGAAAAATTGACTTCAGAAAAAGTGCTCTTACTCATAAACTAAATGTAAAAAGTTTCAGATTCTTTTAGAATCTGATATTCTAGGTCTCTAGGATGTATAAGCAGTTTAAAACTAATGGAAATGTTGTTTGCCATTTTTGTGAGAGCTTTGTACAATCAAAACATTTTTGCAGGAAATCAACCAATCAGTATTCATAAACATTTTTTATATGACTTCATCCAAATTATAAAAGCAAAAACACAGCTAAGCAAGAAAAAGCAGGGTTGTGGGGTAATAAATATGCTGCTTCCAACTGTACATATTTACGTGGGCCCCAACCGTTACTCAGTAAAAACTTGTTGGAATAGCATTACTCTCACTTAATTACATACTGATTAAGATTTCTGCTTAACCCTGGATCAGCTAACCTGAGATCCTGAGCGAGATTTTTGCATACCATCCTTACTCAGCACAAAAACCGAACTGTAGGTTCGTAAAATTACATTTTATCCGCGGCACTATTGTTATAAAATTTGTTTACATTTCAACGCACGAAAGCGAAAAATACGAATGATTTCAACAGTAATTCAAAATTTCTCATAACGTAGTACCAATTATTTTCTTTCAGTTAACACGCATTTTAGTTGTCGGCACATTGAAAAACGTCTGGGTAATTTTGCCAATAATGTTCTAGACCAAAATCCTTCATTTTCTGTTCAATCATGTTGGCTTGTTCGTTGGACATCAAACTTTTCCAGTCCCCCACCACTCCACGGCGAATAACTGGACACTTGCCGTCTTTCACAACTGTCGACTAAAAATAATGGTTGATGTTGGTATATGTAATATTGTTTAATGGTCATATATCTTTATCTCGTTGTCATCATTTATCACTCCTTTGTACTGTTGTACAGTAAAAATAGGTTTTGAATTCCATTATTTCTTCTGGTAGATGTCGGGACGACATGTCATGCCTGTCAAGCGTTTAACTAAACAAAAAACAGAAAAAAAACGGACAAAAACAATAAGTGTCCCAAATGGCACCCATAAATAGTGGTGGTTAATACGTGGATGACATTCTTTAGTTTAAATCCTATCTCTGGTTAGACCGCACGTTTTGAGCGGTTATATGACCGAATGATAACCAAGGCCGATTTCTACATAACCTTCAGTTAAAAAAACGAACCAACGGAACGGACCAACGGAAACCTGACTGAGGGCCTCGACCATTATTGTAACACATATGTGTTTTCCCACCCTTTCAGACGTCCATTCAATTTGGTAGAGCCCATTATATCCAGTGGGTTCAGGAAATGTCCACCTTTGCCCAAGGACACAACAATAAACAACACCTTACGTATTGTTCCATATTTTTCGACATGTGTGAGAAACTGCTTTCTTTAAGAATCATTTCCATTGTTGCCTCATCGTTGACACGCTTGACGTAGTTTTCCCCGAGAAATTTGGCAATTTTGCAAATCGCTGACCGGGTTTCTGTCTGAAAAATAGTAAAAGGAAATGTATGTCCGACAAATTAGCTTGGTTGGTGAATATGTCGCCTTTTAGCTGAAGAGTGCTAGGTTCGAAACTGGTCGATAGCTAGTTGGTTGTGTCCTTGGGTAAGGCACTTAACGAATATTGCCTAAACCTAATGGAATGGTGGGTTCTACCAAATTAAACAACGTCTGAAGCCTACAAAACACACTGCAGTAGCTACGTTAGCCCGACGGTAGGCGCAAGATTATCTGACGATTGTGATAACACCCGTATTGTTTCCTATTCACGTGGATAAACATAAATATCCTATCCTATTTATCCCCGCAAATGTATAGCCTACCCACACATCAGCAAGTGTAGTTAGTCTAAGCAAATGTACAGCCTAGCAACAAACCACTTAATGTTTTACCTTTATGTCTTCGTATAGTAAAAAGAGAACATTTTTTTCTTGGGCAAATTGAGCCCATGCTTGATAGTGATCGAAATAGCTGCCGTAGTCAGTTTGGCCTTCGAAGAACAGCTTGAAGTAGTTGTCAAATTTCCCGTGTTCAAAGTTATATAAGTTTGTAAACATTCTGGTGTGATGAAAAAACGAAACACAGACGTCTTTAGGGTTCCGAAGGACCCAGATATACTTAGATTTTGTATTTACGCCCAACTGGTCTGGTGGTATGTGGGTATGGTAAAACGTCAGCGGATTACAAGTCGATTTGTGCGTTTCAAGTCGTTCTTTAAGGCTAGACTCCAGAAACGGAAATATATCTCCGATAATGCCACCGGGTTTAATATTTAACCCGGCTACAAGCCGAACAATATTCATGACCCAAGTCGTACCACTCTTTGGATAGGTAGATATAATAACGTCTCCGTCGTCAAATTCAAAACTGGTAGCATCGTCATAACATTGTTGACTTGTATGCATGGGCAAAGCTAACTTACTACCAGTCTTTGTAGTAACGAACTTAATTTTCGGTCGCTGATCTGTCATTGTTATTTATCTTTAGGCTATCCTAGCACTAGAGGCGATTAAACATCAATTAGTAGAACAATTAAGTTTATTTTAAGAATATTTTTTAAATTTATGCTGACATTAATAAAACAAGAAATAACAACAATAATTATTAATTACAGTAATGTACAGCAAATTTAAACACCATGCCAATTAATTACAACCAATCAACACCATTTGGTTTTAAAAATTCCACTGTTAAAACTAAGTACAACTTTACATAAACCGTGGAGAAACGACAAATATGTAGGTCCAATCGCATTTATGAATATCCTATCCTGTCGTTATAAAGTTCTTTTTCTTTCTAAATATATCCTGCAATTTGGCAGGCCACAAAACACACTCTCGCAAGCCGGGACAACACAGTTAGTCTGTGCATTTAGCCGTGCAAAATAAACAGTTTTAAGCAAACGAATTGCCCAGACTGCGTTGCACAATCTTACAGCTTTAGCCAACGAAACGCTGACGACTAACTATTACATTCAACTGTAAAGGCATGTTCTGTTGCGTGTTTTCATCGTGGAAAACAAATATAAATAAAACATAAATATTCGATCCTCATGGCACGCAACACAATGCAATAGCGTCGGCAACTGGACCATGGTTTCCCCACCCGCCAAGATATAAATGACGCACCCATTCAAGTTTTGTGTGCTACTGCACTGTAAAACGTTTTATTTTTTAAAAGGAGTTGTTGCATCCGATAGTTCATATTTTAATGTGTATTATAATATGCATAGCGACTGTTCCACGACGGAAAACCAACATCGCCAAACGTTAGCGTATGACGTGTATTTTACTGTACAATCAGATTTTTTTGTCCTTCTGTGACATGTTTACCAATACATACAGCACTTTCTCACCGGAATTACTCGATACCGTTATAAATGCCCTTAAGGAAGTTTTTGGCCTCACGAAGTGTGCCCTAAATAACTGCTAAAAAGTAAAAAACAGAACTAACAAACCAGAACAAAAACTAGAGAGTGTCAACCACGTGTTTAACCACCACTATTTGTAAAACACATGTTGCATGCCATATATTCATGCTACAGGGTCCCTAACCACATTTTGTATTTTATACACTGTGTATGTAGTTATTGTTTCTGCAAGCATAAACTCATGGGTCCCATAGTTATTTAACCAAACTTCTTCTCTATGTGTAGGTAAAAAAGAACAATCGCGATAGATTTACAAAAATTTTATCACAAATGTTTTAAATTAAAGCTTTTTTTAAGTGCTGTATTGAAATTATACTAAATTCCTAAAATAGTTCGATTTAGTTTTCATGGCTTCGGGGAATTCCCCATGGGCTTGGTAAATAAGTTTATGTTTTTACATATGTGGGTCATGTTAACTATCCATTTTTAAGTTTTAATCCGATTTGGCGAATCCTTGTTGGAGATGTCAGTGCAATGTGGCATTCTTGTCACAATCATGAGTCAGGAACATATCTTCGTTTTTAAGGGAGTTACCCTAAGTAAATGTTTTCTTTCTTTTAAGTGACACAGGGTGGCTAACGATCTAGCATTTCACCAAATCTGATCAAAATTAGAGCAGCCGGTTAAACGCTAGTGTTCCGAAAAGCTAATTTTTTAGAAAAATAACCGTTTTGGATTTTAACGTCTCCGGGGAGTTCCCCTAGATTTATCACCCACAATTTTGCTCCTGCGTATCTAGACCATTTTGTCTAACAAACAACAAAGCTTTATTACTATTTTATTATTCCTCTCTGGTAGATGTCGGGGCGACATGCCATGCCTATCACAATCATGATTTGAGAACAAAATCTTATTTTTTAGGGTATTTCCCTAGATATTTTTTTTATTTTTTTCTAATTGTTAAATCAGTGACTAATGCCCTTACATTCTACCAAATCTGATTAAAATGTGGAGCAGTTGTTTAAGCGCTATGCCCAAAAAAGCTAATTTTTTAGAAATAAATACCCCGTTTTGGTTTTTAACGCCCCCGGGGAATTCCCCTAAAATTATCACCCAAAATTTTGGTTTCTGCATATCTAGACCATGTTGTTTAACAAATAACAAAGTTTCATTAAGATTCCATTAACCCTTCTGGTAGATGTCGGGGCGACATGGCATGCCTGTCACAATTATCATTTAACAGCAAAAGTTTAATTTTTTAGGTATTTTCCTAGGTAATTGTTTTATTTCTCTTTAAGTGTTAAATCAGTGACTAGTGTACTAACATTCCACCAAATTTGATTAAAATTGGAGTAGCCGTTCAAGCGCTATGGCCTAAAAAGCTATTTTTTTAGAAAAAAATGACCGTTTTTGTTTTTAACGTCCATGGGGAATTCCCCTAAACTTATTACCCAAAATTTTGGTTTCTGCATATCTAGACCATGTTGTCTAAAAAACCACCAAGTTTCATTGCGATTCCATTATTCCTTCTGGTAGATGTCGGGGCGCCATGCCATGCCTGTCAAGCGTTTGACGAAGAAAAAAAAGAAAAAAAAAAAAAGAAAAAAAAAAAACGGACAAAAACAATATGTGTCCCATTTTTTCAAATGGGACCCATAACTAAACTAAACACCAGTGTGTTCGCTGTCTACTTTAGGAGGTCTAGTTGCATGTTTTATCGTGGAAACAAAAACTAAACTTAGCACCAATGACTTATCCACTTTAGCGAGACAAAGTAAACTCAAAAGACGAGAAAGACCAGTTGGAAGTCGGTGTTTTGACCAGCTTTTTTAAATCTTGTGAAGATTGTGCCCTTTTTTCATTGTGCTTACTGGAAACCATTTTACTAAATTTAAATGTTTGAACAAAAACTATTTAGTGGCTCGGTAACAGACTTGGACGACTACAAAATTCTTAGATTTTTCACAATAGATTAGAATTAAAATCATTGAATTTGCAAAACGTTGAAATTAAATTCCGAATTGGACAGTTCATTCCTATTAGCCTTAGAATGGCAAATATCAGTAGCGACAATATTTTTAGACTTTATAGCACCTTCTGCAGCCAAAAAAGGAATTTTCATTGAAAGGAGACCAATACCAAACAGATTCTGGTATCGGGTGTCGTCCTACAAAAAAGGGATAAGGTTCTCTCGGGTGGACTAAACTCGATACCACACAGCTTCTGGTGTAGATTCTTTTCGGTAGGCGACCTACAATTCCGACCAGAATACACTATGTTTTTTACGCTCTCTTTTCTGTCTTTAATGTGCGATTTTCAACTGATTATCTTTGCAGGTTGCTTTATTCTTATTGTGTATTTGGTCGCATCTTATCTTAACCATTTCTTAGTTTATTGCATTACCGCTGATTATTTCTAATGATTACTCCCCACGCCTTCGACATTCCTACATTCCCCGCGCCAGCTAATTGTATATACATCGTGTATGTTTGCTTGTTTAAGGCAGTTGTTACCAGAAAAATCAGAATACAACACAGGTAAGTATCGTTAGAATTAAGTAAATCAATTTTAAATATCTTTAGCAATGGTTCGTTCACGGTTCAGTACTAATTCAAAAAGAAAATACGAGAGAACGAGGCAGTAAATAAATAAGGCGAGTTTGTGACGTCACAATCTTGAAATGTTGGGATTGACCGATCTGATAATCAGGGGCAAACCATGACGTCACTTCAACAACATCAAACGATGTGAACTTATACGATACAGTTGGTATCGACGTACTTTCATTGGTTTCAAATCTCTTTTTTTAATTGTATGGCGCTTCAAAGGCGGCGCACTAACACACATGCTAATTCAAATTCAAATACCTAAACAAATTGGTTATTTCAATACAATTAATAATAATGTTGACAACAATCATAAATTTTGTTTTACACTTCCGAAATTTATTGAAAACTCGTGGTAGGCCTAACAAAAACATCACAGCGCTTTATGAAAAGAATGCTGGTGTATTTTCCCCTTCTCTCTCGCTCGATGTCTCATTTTTCACTGGAAAAAAACGCTTCGCTCTTACGTCATTAAATAAATTTACATATTCTAGAACGGATATTTAAATATTTGTTTATTTATTGCTTATTTCCGTTAAAAAAAAGATTAAAGTAGTAATTTAAAAACAATTTCGAAATAACTAAAACGCAATTATTTATATGAAGTAAATGGCTAATGTAAATTTTTGTATTTTATTTTAAGTAAACAAGATAATGCAATTGAGTAGTAACGCGGTATATAAGAGATGATTTCTGTAAAACTAGGCCTTTCAAAAATTTTACCAAATCATACTTACCTGACGAGGACCAAACTGGGATCAGGCAGCCAGTGGGTCCAGGGCGAGGCTTTGCCATTGCACATCGGCTTAGCTGACCCTTGCGATTACCCCAAATGTGGGTAACTCGGTCGTATAATTTCTGGTAGTGGGGACTGCGTTCGCGCTATCCCCGTCCTATACATTAATCTAGTAGTTGAATAAGAAGTTAATGCGATGTTCTCTTTACAAATGACTGACTACAGTTATAATGCTGTACCATCGCTGCATATCGCTATTAACCATCTGCCGCAGTGAAGGTTTAACCAGTTAACCACCCATCGTTAAGTTAGTGTATCGCTGTTCTAATTTAACTATCCAAACTGGTAAGATTAAGATGTCGTCCGTTGCTGCGATGAAACAATTTTACGCATGACTGTCCACAATAGGTGATCTGACGATTGCCCATATGATAACACCTCTTGCGTTTTCCCATTCACGGGGACAAACATGAATATACTATGCTTATTCTTAATATATTTTCTTTTATAGTATTTACATTTTTTTATTTTAAAGTAAAAAAATCACAAAATATATGAAAACACACAGTGTAATACAAACACATTAAAACAGGTAACCATTGTTAAACACTTCTAAACACTGAAACGACTAGATTAGGTAAATACAAAGATATTACCCAAGTTGAATTGAAACTCTTGAGAAAAATTACAGAATAAGGAACATTAAACACAAAGCTTTATAGGTACCACTGAACAGTTCTTATATTTAAAGAACTTTAAATTTTAAGGAACTTTCACAGCAAATACTTACATAGAAAAATATTATCGGCGCTTCTAAATTAAATAGAAATTGGACTAAGAAATTTAAAAAATTCTGCTTTATAACTCGGATAAAACGGAATATTAAACAATCTATGACTTAGTCGCCATGTTATAAACTTGTAAACATTAAATTTGTAGAGCCTGGTCCAGGATTACATGTTGGGACCATAAATGTAGGCTTAGGTTTATAGGAAGACACATTGGGACCAAGAATGTGAGCTTAGAAAGACACGTAGGGACCAGAAATGTAAGTTAATCTATAAAGACACTTTGGTATCAAGAATGTAAGCTTTGAAAGACATTTTGGGACCAGGAATGTAAGTAAATCTATAAAGACACTTTGGAATCAGAATTGTAAATCTAAAAAAACACATTAAGATCAGGAACGTGAAACTAAGAAGCACATTATTCCAAACTTACACATATCATAACGAAACTGACATCACAGACAAAATAGGGGAAGCATCTCACTCATCCAACTGACACAAACAACGCCCGGGTGCCTTGAGTGTCCAGTGACCGGAGGAATGGTCAGTCTCCAGGTTGACCGCAGTCACGAAGTTGGTTGAATGACCGGTTGAGGAAAGGGAGCCAGCTCTTCGGGACGTTCGGTACAACGGGCATGAATACATGGATGATGACGATGCATCTTCAGTTTGCTGATTCACCGAAAATTATAAAGCGTTTTTTAGCTAAATCATGACCGGAATAATAAATGATGACCATGCAATTAGTTTGCTGATTTAACGAAAATGATAAAGCATTTTTTTAGCTACATCATGATTGAAATAAATAGATGATTACCATGCAAGTTTGCTAATTTACCAATAATGAATGATAAAGAAAATGATAAATATTGACCCCATTATATTAGCAAGAACATAATTAAACTCAAATATTTTTCATTAATTTTGAAGCCTAATGCATAGAGTTGTACTAAGCTAGGAAGTTAATTTAACTATTTCAGTTTGCATAAACATATAATTAAATAAAGATTTGTAATTAAATAAAAACATGTAATTAAATATTATTTTTGTTTTTTATTTATCTATACTTTTATTTAATTGTTTGGTAAAATTTTTATTATTGTGTGAGGTTTTGAACCTATAATGTACTTGTCTGTAAAGCTGGTTTTGTACAAATTTAGTATATGTATCGGTCGCGTTAACCATTCGAAAATCAGCTCCATATTTTACTAGATTTCTAATAAAATTACCTGAACCGGCATGAAAATAATCTCTGGCATCCTGAAGTATCTGATGTTGGGAAGAGACTCCTGTAGCATCCTCTGATCCACATCCCATCTTCCACTGTCCATGAAAAGTCCGAACACGCGGACACCATCACTTAAGGGGGTTTCGGTGGTCCGGAATGCAAAATCTCGGACCTTAAAACAGTAAAAAAAGGCGAAATTGATATTATTATCAATAAAAATCAGCATCGTGTGTGTATTTATTTCGTTATCAATAATTACCACAGGTTGATATCATTATTAACACAAAAAATCAAAGTTGATATCATTAGGATAGAAGGATAGGATATTCATATTTATCCCTGTGAATGAGAAAACCAAGGGAGTTGACACACGGGCAATCGTAAGATCACCTCGCGCCCAACATTTTATCACAGGTGCAATTATAAAACACCTCGCACTCACACCCACAGTCGAGTTGCCACACCTGTTTTCTATATCTAATATGAAGTTCCAAATAACCCATTTTAATAAATTGGCTCAATGCAATAACCGAAGGTAGATTGTTCAAAAACGCTTAGAATATCATTAAGTTTGAAACAAAATAAATTATTCCATTAAACAAATATTAATAAACAGAAAAAGGTGGAATTAAGTGCAATTAACAGTCGACAATTTTAAAAAAGCAGAGATTACACCACAAAATTACAGTACCAACAAATACAAATAAATTTGAACAAAATTAACTTTCTGCATAAAATTAATCGAACAGCGTATAAACAACAGTAACAAACCTGTAGCTTTTTATTGATATCGATTAAATCCTCGTTATCTTTTACATCTTGGACATGGAAGTTGAAAGTTAAAGAATCTACTGGGATTTTATGTTTTCGTGCGTAGTTTTGTAGAACTGCAGTTAGGAAGCCTGGAAAGTGGATAGTTTATTTAGTTTATTCATTTTTTGCCCTAGGCAAAACGAACAGTCGTTAAAACACGTCTTAAAAATGGATATCATTTAATAAATATAGCGGACGCGGCCGCCAAACCTAAGAAAAAGAACAATATTAAGCTATCAAAATTTAATTAAAACCAAATAGACTGTGTTTGTTATAGAGGAGGGATTCTTAAACTGTGGGGCATGAAAGCTTCACAAGGGGGGCGCAAGCATGACCGTGAGAGATTGGTCTAACAATCGCAGATCTTCGATGTGCATTGTCCTTAACAAAGCATTGAATTAATTGACTGGTTTCCCCAAAACAGTTGCATCCTTCACACTAAGCAGGATAATGGAAAATAAATTATTGCTCCATTTTTCTTGAATCTGATTTTTAAGGCTAGGTAGGGCATGAGAATGAATGACAAACGTCAAGGGGGACGCAAATAAAAAAGTTTAAGAACCACTGTTATAGAGAATCTGTTTTTTCTGTATGACTAACCTTACTTAACAGCAAATAAACAGGACAGGATAATTATGTTTTATCCTCGGGAATTAAAACACAGTCAGTTATTATACCAACAATCGTCAGATTACTTTGCAGATACGTAAGTGTGTGTTTTAACAGATAACCGTCAGGTTACCAAGCGCCTAATGTCAGGTTAATACAACTATTGTTAACAAGCCCATGGGTTTAAACCTTCGAAATTATTTAAAAAATCCTGTTATAATGGTTAGTTGGATAGGATATGATATTCATGTTTATTCCCGTGAATGGGAAAACCAAGGGGGTTAACACACGGGAAATCGTCAGATCACCTCGCGCCCATCGTCGGGTTACCGGAGCTTTTGCAGTGAGTTGTATATGATAGATACATTAATTCCTTCAATTTGGTAGAACCTATTAGGCCACTGGGTTAAGGCAATGTCCATAAGCGCCATGCCCAAGAACAACAGACTAGCTAGCGACCAGTTTCGAACCTGCAACCCTTTGGCTGAAAGGCGATGCACTTAACCACTAGACAAATCTGTCGGAGCAGTTGTCCTAATTCACCTTGTGGGAAGAAGAATGCAGAAACCCAGTAGCTGGTTGGTTCCTCCTGCTTTTCCAACCTCGATAAAATTTCTTCTTTCTTACGTTCTTTTACCACATTAATTCCGATCTAAAGAAAAGGATAAGTAAAGAGGTATTGTTACATTGTTTTTAGGATATAATACCCTGAATTCACTCGTGACGTAGGAAAACTGTTCTGATAGTGCAACAAAAAAATTAAAATAATCCTGCATTTCCACTGTACGAATACCAGATTTATTGCTATGTCCACACTAGAGACATAGTTTAAAAAAAAAACATTATTTATCTACTGTGTTTACTTAATGACCATTATGTGTCTAGCAAGTGTGTAGTTTCGATCCACAATCTAGCTCCCAGAGATAGAATTGGCACTATCAGAACATGATAAAAAAATCCTGCTATGGGTGAGATCGGAACCCACCACATTGGGCTTTACAAACCCACTGCTTTAGTGACTAAACCATCATGATCGCAGGTAAGGAGCTATTATTTTTGTTAATTGCTCCACCCACTGCCACTTATACCAATGTACTACATACAATATGCTTTAGACAATCATTATATCCAAAATACAAATATGTGCAATAACCAAATGGTGGGCACCAGGTAATCTGTCATTGACTTGTGGTAACACAACCCCTGAATTTCCCATCCGCAGGCATAAAACCTAAATATCCTGTCCTCTCTGTATTTTAAAATATTGCTACAGATTTGGTAATAGTCAAAAGGTTTTCCTGCAATCACGTAAGACTCACGCATGTGCTCACTTACGTAATTGCAATGTAATCTGACAAATGTTTATGTGATAACTTTCATAACCACGAGAATAAAACCTGAATATCCTAGCAGATCTTTACTTCAAGACACTGCAATGATTAACCTGGTGGTTGTCACAAGGTAATCTGATGATTGCTTGTTGGAGAACTCTCCTTACATTCCCCCCATTTAAAAAAATAAATCATATAATATTCTGTCCAATCTGTATTTAAAAACACTGCAATAGCTTCGGTAATGATCAGAAGTCTAATGCTCACCAATGTGAAAACGCTCACTTATGTAATGGGGGAGGTAATTTAATGATTGCTCAAACGGTAATGCTTCCTTGAGTATTTGTGAGGAAATCTGATGAATTTCTATAATTTTCCCATCCACAGCGATAAAAACCTGAACTATCTGTATTTAAAAACACTGTAATAGCTTTAGTAACCAAATAGTAAGCACAAGGTAATAAGATGATTAATGTAGTAAAGTCCCAAGCATTTCCCCATCCAAGAAGATACAACATGAATATTTCACCTTCTCCTGCACAGCAGACACAACCAGGTTGGACCAGGTTGAAAAGAACTCGACTCTCTGCAGCAAGTCCTCCAACCATGAGCCGAGCGGTTTGCACGATTCGTACGAGACCGCCTGCCATGTCTCTGGGACCTGGGGTTGAAATAAAATATTAATACACTTTCAATCGAAAGGTTGCAGGTGCGAAACTGGTCGCTAGCTAGACGGTTGTGTCCTTGGGCAAGGCACTTTACGGACATTGCCTTAACCCAGTGGATTAATGGGTTCTACCAAATTGAAGGAACGTGTCTATCATACACAACATATTGTAATAGCTCCGGTAACCCGACGATGGGCGCGAGGTGATCTGACGATTGCCCGTGTGATAACCCCCCAGGTTTTCCCATTCACGGGGATAAACATGAATATCCTATCCTATCCTACACCCGAATGCAGGTGTTACAATGTATTTTCCTTCTACATATGTATTGTGTGTTGATGACTATTTAATAGGCCTGTGGCCAATTCTGATTTTAATTACCTGTCGCTGTTGAACTTTTCCACCCAAAACTGCTTACAATATGTTACAATGTAAAGCAGAAATGGGCAATATACGGCCAAGTCAGGCATGTAAAGGAATTTTGACCAGCCCGCAGACTGTATCTAACCATACCCTGTAATTAAGATATCACATACTATTTATGTAATAATCCGGACCACCAAGAACTTTTATCTGGCCCGCTGACCAGAAAAGTTGCCCACCACTGATGTAAAGTAAGCAATAAAGTACAAACCATATGCTGATTTAGTTGTGTTAAATGAGATTTTATTGTACAGATCCTGTAAGAAACCAAAGTCCATGTGTACAAAAGACCGAACACAAACTCACCCTTTGAAGCAGCAGCGCACTGAATGCTTGCTCCAAGGAGTCTGACATTACGATCTCCCCGGACAAAGCTCGACTGAGCGCACGCAAGCTGACGTTGATTGTGTGAAGCAGCCGATTGAATCGGTCGATTTCTTGTCGAGCTACGGTGAGCAGGGCAGACTGCATCAAGGGAAGACTCTCTTCATCTGAATAGTGGTGTTTGGAGATATTACAAAAATTCCCCGATTCATAAAAACATACAGACAGGATATGATATTTAGTTTAGTTTATTCATTTTTTGCCCCAGTATTAAAAAATGGCAAACGAATCAAATCACGACACAGAAACAGGAAAATACGGCAAAAACAAACAGTCGTTAAAACACGTAATTAAAAAGGGTAATCATTTAATAAATATAGCGGACACAGCCAACCTAAGCAAAATAACAATAATAATCAAACAAAATTTAATTAAGACAGAAACAATATATATATTTATGTTATATCTCTGTGAATGGGAGTATTATCACATGTATTATTGTCAGATTACCTTGCACCAACCATTGGGTTACTGGAGATATTGCAGTGTGTTTGATCTATGATATTGAATGTGTTTAAATATGATCAAGACTTTGCAATAGTTTCTGTTTAGTTTTGCTGTTTTTCCTGTTTACTGTATTAATAGCTTATCTGTTCTAATCTTTTTAACTTTAACAAAGGAATGAATTTTGAACTAAAACCAAAATCATAAAATTAAGAAAAGTGATTCAAAAAACTTATTTTTAACGATTTTTATATTCTTAATATAAATCATAAACTAAACTTATTTCGTTCTAGTATTGTATAAATTATAAAATTGTTTACCCCATCATTTAAATATAATCTCCCTCATTATTTAAATATATGTTTCAATTATTTAAATATATTCCCCCATTATTTACAGAAATTTCCTCCAATCATTTAAACAAATAGACCATTATTTTAACATATTCCCCAGACTTACCATTTTTAAAGGTATTTCCCCTGCCCCCATTTTAAAAAAAACACTCTCCCCCCATATTAAAACACAGTGATGGGATTCAATAGGTTCGCAGGGGTTTGGTCGAACCCGTTCTTGGAATGTCGGGATAATCACCGATCCGATTCTTCCTTTTTTACAGACATTAGATCTTTTAGGGAACTAGTTGTTAATACATATGATACAAAAGAGAACCCGTCCTTAAAATTTTGAACCCAATTACTGCTTAAACATATACCACACCCCATTATTCAAATACATTCTCACCTTTATTTAAAGATAATTCCTCCAATAATTTAAACATATACCCCACACTTACCATCATTTAGAGGTAATTCTCCTTCCCCATTAAAAAAACACCTCATCATTATATAAAAATAGACCAATATTACTTAAACATATACCCCTCCCATTCTTTAAAGGTATTTTCCCCTGCCCCCAATTTTAACCCCCCATATCACTTAACATATACC
>CH000069.1:22941-32942 GCA_000149265.1 Ciona savignyi | reverse complement strand
TCATTTACAAATAATAGTAATAAAACTCTGCGACTCTAATCTGTATCCAGCTATCTCAAAATTGAGCTGGGAGAAATGTATAATGTTATCGAGTGTAACATTGTAGATATGTCATAGTAATATATATGTGTAAAAGCATAATGTATAATCTTGCTCAACGCTTCCTATGAAAAAGGAACTCATCTTGGCTAGAATCTATTGATTTGGTTGAACAGGCCAGTTTGTTTTTATTTATTTTGTGTAAAAAACCTAATTAAAGAAAAAGAAAGCAGGAAAGTATAATTGTCATGTAAACCAAAAAATTTCATTACATGTATAGATCAGACAGGGTAAACCAATAATATCCGAACCCATACTTGTATAAAAAATAATAACTACAGAAGCTCAACAAAAATATACCATCAAAGAGGGAACTGCTTAGTTTAAATGACTCTTTCAATAAGTAAGATGCGAAAAGTAAATTAACTCTCAGTTTAGCCTCGTTTACTTTAGTTTTTTATTTTGTGTTATATTTAGTAATCTTGTTTATTAATATTTTAAATAAAAGTATTTTTTTTTATATTTAAACACAAACTTTAAAATAATTTCTTAAGACCAATGGGATCAATAAAATGGACTTCCTTGCTCCAGAAATTGCTCCAAACTCAAATTCGTTTTTGTTTAATTTTTAAATGAGAAAAATTTTCTTTCCAGCACCTGATTTCCCTCCTATCATCCTCCAACCTTGAACTGATACTCTCCGTACTCAACCTCCTCTATGTGTTCAGCAAACGGTCAAATTTTCTTTCCCGTCTCGCCGACAAACAGCGATTGCCATTGTTGAAACGACTTGGATATCTTGCAGAGGTGATTTCTATTTTCAAAGTATCTTCTTTTACATATTTAAAAATTATTATTTTGAAATTTAATTTTTATATTGGAAGTTTTATCTTTTACATACATGTGTCAATATTATTTTTAAATAAAAAAGCTCTGCTAGAGGATGTGACTATATTGTACTTAAAATTAAATATATTGGCATAGATTTTCCATTGAAAAAACATGTTTTACGCCGGTTTTATTCCTTTGCCATGTTGTACTGAAGATTAACTTTACAACATTGATGTAAATGCAATTTCTCTACAGTGATGTTCATGTTTGTATTTAATGGAAAAACAGTTGCCCCATTTTACTTGGGTGGAAATCCCATGTTGCACTGGAGATAAATCATGTGGAATTAATGAACCCATTCTCCCTATTCACTGTGAAAGGGGAGTGTCCGGATGCACCATACCTTTCGAGGGTACAAATTAACCACAGTTTACATCACTCCTGACATATTTACTTAATTTACCAATGACTTATTGTTTCTAGAACTGGGGTGGCAAGGAAAATGGATTCGGGCTTGCAGAATCCTGTTTGGATTCTCCAGTGTCAGTAAGTTTTTTTTCCTTTATTTTAACCCTTTTCTATTTCCACTGCCTTGTTTAAGCTGGTGATAGTGGCTTATAGTAGTATCCAGCATTTCATAATTGGGCGCAGATACGTATAATATCAATTTTAAATGTAGTATTACAATAATATATAATATGTTTATTGGTCAAACATTTTGAAAACTTTTTATGTTGCTTATATTTAGTAAGTAATTTGCTGAGAAATTTTAGCTCAATACGTAATTAATTTATAATTGCACGGTAAAATTCTGATGGAAATAGACATTCCGTGAAAGGATTCCGTAACAGCTTCGATGAAAATAGATTATTGATCTGACAAAGTGAATTTGTGCTGAAATTGATTGTTTTTCGTTAACTGAAGCCTTCATACAACAATATTGTTTTTGTCCCCTTGCTATATCTATCTTAGCATTAGAAGGAGGATATTCATGTTTATCCCTGTAAAGGGTAAAACCAAAGGGGTTAACACAAGGAAAATCGTAACTCGCCCCACCGTCGGGTTACCGGAGCTAATGTAGTGTGTTATGTATGATTCACATGTTCCTTTAATTTAGTAGAACCCAATAATCCTCTGGGTTAAGTGCCCAGGCAATGTCCGTTAAGTGCCCAAAGACACAACTGACTAGCTAGCGATCAGTTTCAAACCTGCTACCCTTTGGCTGAAAGGCAAAGCACCAATCCACTTACTAATCAGTCGAACTAATTTGTGCTTTACAATAATTTTGTGCTTACAAGCCAAACTCCACAATTGAACCATCCCACAGGATTTCCCAGCAAACGCCACCACGCTGCACTATGAGTTTTACGCCGATGCTAAAAACACTGAACCCCAACACTCGGCAAAAAAGCAAGCAAACAACATGTATTGTATCCACGTTGAAAATGTGCACCAGGTAGGAACATTACATTGCTATAAGTGGGTCAACGGTAGCACTGGGACCAGGAGTGTAGGCCATGATACATTACATTAGTAGGGGTCGGTCCACGGTAGCACCTGGACCAGGAATGTAGGCCACGATACAATACATTAGTATGGGTGGGTCAATGGTAGCCCCGGGACCATAAATGTAGGTCACGATACAATACATTAGTATGGGTCGGTCCACGGTAGCACCGGGACCAGGAATGTAGGCCACGATACAATACATTAGTATGGGTGGGTCCATGGTAGCCCCGGGACCATAAATGTAGGCCATGATACAATACATTAGTATGGGTGGGTCCATGGTAGCACTGGGACCAGGAATGTAGGCCACGATACAATACATTAGTATGGGTGGGTCCATGGTAGCACTGGGACCAGGAATGTAGGCCATGATACATTACATTAGTATGGGTGGGTCCATGGTAGCACTGGGACCAGGAATGTAGGCCACGATACAATACATTAGTATGGGTCGGTCCACGGTAGCACCGGGACCAGGAATGTAGGCCACGATACAATACATTAGTATGGGTGGGTCCACGGTAGCACTGGGACCAGGAATGTAGGCCACGATACAATGCATTAGTATGGGTGGGTTCACCGTCGTGCTGGCTGCTGGGACTGGAATTTAGACAATAAAAGGTCCGTTACTCCAGCACCCTGGAGTTATCATGGATCTGTGATATAGTGGCCAGGTTGGCCAGTGTCAGATTGGAACACTATTTGTTTGAGAAGTTCATATAAAAGTGTTATTTTAAAGTATATTTTTTTCATTAGTTGGTTATAGAGTAGAAATCTATAATCCAGAAAGTTGTAACGTACTATTTTTAATGGAAATGTCTGCATCCATCGTTTTTTTTAAATGAAATTGTATGTTAGATCTAGGTAAGTTGGGTAAGCCAGATTTTTTAATTACAATATTTCACACAATTACAACATATAATATTTGAAACGATTGTTTCTGAATAAAATTGTATGTGATTATGACCTGAGTGAGTTTAGTTGGGAAAGCCAAAAATGTTCACAAAAAAATATCTCATATTCGTGACATAAGTGTGTGAACAGATCATTTGCCCTGATTGCAACTCTACCAGACTTGTACGTATCTTCTTAGTGACTCATGCGAACTTGCTTCGCCTTGATAATAATAACAAACCACACCGGTGTTTCTTTATTATGAATCGTACATTTGCTATCAACGCAACCGAGAAAGTAAAATTTAATTCTTAATTTAAGGTATACCAGTACCCAGTCACTTACAATTATTTGTGTATTTAAAACAGAAAATAAGTTATTGTCATTTGTAAGAATTTGATATTTAACAGAGTAATACTAGTATTGGCTCAACTTGATCATTTAATTTAGTGTCGCTATAAGCTTGGTTTCCCCACTCTTTTCGTGCTAGGATTAAATCGAATCTGATTTATCACAATCTGGCAATGTAGTTTGAAACAATACAGGAAATTTCAGTATTTTTTTAGACAAAATCCTTATTTTTAACTGGGGTTGTTTTATCATTTTTTATTATCGTGGTAGCGCTGTTTATTACTATACTTAAAATTTGATTTACCAACTTGGGCCTGATGCAGAAAATATACTGGATATTTATAAGTAACCTATCATATGGAAATCCTGTATCATTAATTAAAGACAAAGTTTGTTTTAAGCAAAGTTTTCCTGCACTGCAGATGAGCACGAGCCCAGCGGAGATTATGGAATCCCTCATTAAAATGTACCCGGTACCTAACGAATCTAAGATGCTGCTGTACACACATCTCAGACTGGCTCACAGCTTCTCACAGCATAAAACCAGACTCAAGTGTGTTCAGGCTCGACTGCATGCAATTTCTGTTTTAGGTGGGTCAAAAGCAGTGCTTGAATTTTAATATGGATTATTTATGTTGTGCATGTTATTTATGGTCTTATTGGAGTTATAAGTTAGGATATTCATGTTTATACCCGTGAATGGAAAAACCAAGGGGTTACCACACGGGAAATCGTCAGATCACCTAGCGCCCACTGTAGGGTTACCGGAGCTATTGTAGTGTGATGTGTATGATACACACGTTCCTTCAATTTGGTAGAACCCATTAATCCACTAGCTTTAGGCAATATCTGTTAAGTGCCGTGCCCAAGGACATGCAATTGACTAGGATATAACCCATAAACTACCCATTAATATTAACCAACTGTCTCAGAAAAGAGTTTAACAAGCAATATGTAGTACCCAATGCAATCCAGTTCGATTTGAATAAATGAAGTAATGGAAATGCATGTGATTAATAGTCCCGTTAGGATTATCACTTCATAGGGTGTACCAAAGACTACCCATTAATATTAACCAACTGTCACAGAAAGGGTAAAAGGAGCAATATTTAGTACCCAATGCAATTACATTCGATGGTATAAATGGAGTAATGGAAATAAACTATTTAATCATCTTATTCTACAGTGTACACAAACAGTGTATCGGAAAACATTGGAAGCATCTTGTATTCTGGATTCACAGAAGAATTGGTTGATCTTTTGCAAGTCAAAGACAATACACTCGTGGTCAGTACCTTACCGTCGAAATTTATTTGCAGTTTGGTTGTTGAAGATAATGCTTAATGTCACGATCAATTTATATTTCTTAGGGCTGTGCATCACTTGTTGGGTTATTTGGCTTAGGGTCAGTTATTAGTTAAGTTCCCCGAATTCCAAAAAGCAAGACTTGGATGATTTGTGTGTAAACCAACTAATTTGTGTGTATATCCCAAACTCAAAAAGCAATGAGTTAATGTAAAAAGGTTACTCAGACTATGAACTACACTGTTCAACACTGTACGTTATTTTTGTCGCTCTGGTATCCAAGGATATGTTTAATTCATAAGATATAATTGTTCATGATTCCAGCAGACTATCAATGTGGGCTGATAGAGCATGTCACTAAGTTTTTTTCTACTAAATTAACCTTTATCATAATAAAGGTATGTACACAGTTTTAATATTTATCTATTGCGATTAAATCAGCATCTTTGTTATTTCTTGGTTTGTACAAACTATTTTTTTGGAATCTTACAAAATTAAGAAAACCTTTATCACAATTTAGGTATATGTACAGTTCTAATATACCATTGCAATGAAATTACCATTTTGGTTATTTATTGGTTTGAACAAACTTTTGGATTCTTACAAAATTAAGGTAACTTTTATCAGAATTTAGGTATATGCACAGTTCTAATATACCATTGCAATGAAATTAGCATTTTATTATTTCTTGGCTCTTTTTGAATAATACCTGACTTTGCAATCATTGCAGGATATAAAGGCAGCAGCACTACGAACCTTAACCTCAATTGTACACCTTGACTGTCGGGACCGCACGCCGCGGCTCGGAGCCATAGTCGATGTCACCGGCGTCTCACAATACCACGGCTTCCTGCCTGTCCTCGTGCGCCGCTGCATTGACAGCATGACAAGTATAAAGACAACCAAAGAAGGTATGGCTTGTTAGAACACCTAGATAAATTTAAAAATACTGGATTTGGGGAAAACTTAAAAGGAGGGGAAGCGGGAAGGAGAGAAATCGGGAAGGAGGGAAACTGCACCCTATGAATGAATATTATGACATTAGAGTTAGTTTTAAACACGGGGTTGGAGTTAAGAGTTAGTTCTGGGGTTGAGATTAGTGTTTAGGACAGGGTTAAAATTAATTTCCATAGTTTTTGTGAGCAGTTTCCCTCCTTTCCTTCTATCCCGCTTTCCCTCCCTTTAGCGTTGCCCTGGATTCTAGATAATTTTTTTGGGACATACAACATACTGGAGATACTGCTGTTTCTTCACCTGATAGTGGAAACACATGCAGCATCAAAACACAAGCATCTGTTAGAATAATTTGCTTACAGTTGGGATATGGAACTATTGCAATATGTTCATTGTTACAAATCACTTTAATTTTGAAAGACTTTTAGAAACCAATGGTTTAAGGTAAAATTCAACTTAAGGACCATTTCGTATAATCGGTGTAGGTGGGGATTAAACCCACAACCTATCTGACATGATTACCATGCTTAGACCTCCACACTATGCAGCGGACAAGTTTCAGTGTCAAATCGCTGTGTCATTGTCATTAATAGAGACACGGTACACTTTCATATTGTCCCTGACGTGGTAATAGGGCATTGATGTTCTATTTTCTTCCTTTTTTTTACCTTTTTACTTTTCTTTTGATTTTAAGCAAATAAGCATTCTCAATATAATTACTTCTAATTAATACTTGATACAAGACATTAAAAGCACCAATCTTTAAAAGAGTTTTATTTTTCCAATTTTGACAATACTCATCAGAAATATTACCTTGCATTCATTTCTTTTAAGAAATATTGATTTTCCAGGTTCTTCTAATCTATTTTTAATGCCCTGATGAAAGGAATTTTTATAGTTCATTTAAAGTACAAGTCAAGGGACTGGATTTTAATTAATCAATACGACTGCAACAATAGTTCAATAATCCCGATTATCTATAAAAAATGTGGCGTTTAGACATGCCAGCGGTAATCGTAATTTGTATTAGGCTTAGAATAGGATATTCATCTTTATCCCTGTGAATGGGAAAACCAAGGGGGTTAACACACGGGGGGCCTTGCCCAAGGACACAACCGACTAACTAGTGACCAGTTTCGCACCTGCAACCTATCGATTGAAAGGTGAGGTACTTAACCGCTAGAGCAACCGGCCAAACAGCTGGGTTACTAGTACTAATATATGAAGATATTTATATTTTGTGAATATGACATGAAAATGTTAGAAAATAGCCTATCTTTGATCTTAAGTTTAAATCGGCGCTGGAAAAGTGTTCGTTTAGCAATGTTGTTGCCATTTCCGGTTATTTTTTATGATCGTTTATGTTTTTTTAGGGTCTCTGTAAAAATGTTTACATAGCACTGAGTACTGTCTATTTCCAACAATTATTCCAAGTTTTTAATTTCAACACTGTTTCCAAAAATTTAATACAACATAAATTTGACCTTGCATAACTAATCAGTACTTTTTATTCGCAAAATTCATTTCATCAGGTAAATTGTAAACAAAAAAATCCTTTATTCTAATAGTGTGTGCCTTGTGGCAATTATACTGTTGACTATTTTTATTTTTAATTTCAATTTTTAATTCATTTTTTTTTTCAATTTTTAATTTCATTTTTTTTCAACTTTTAATTCTATTTTTTTTTCAATTTTTAATTCATCTTAATTCATTTTTTTTTTAATTTAATTTTTCCTTCGACAGAAAACCCGGAGTTTCCGCACAGCTTTGCCACCGCCCTTTTCTCTTTCCTTTATCACCTGTCGAGCTCACGAGAGTGGGGGTGAAGCCCTGGTGCAGAGTGGCATGATGGGCCCTCTTCTCTCCGTCGTCACCAACATGGGGGACCAGCAGGAGCAAACAACTGTAAGTTTATGTTGTATGGGGCAGTCAAGATTAGATGTTTTGGAAATTTTGTAGCACTGTTGAAGTGAATGCTCAAATCTAGAAGGTTCCATTGGGACCGGATCTAATTTGAATTAAATCTGAAAAAAAAAAACGATATTTCGGAACAATTTCTGATAAATTTGCGGAACCCATCACTTTCCCAATGCTCAGTGTATTTGGCCACCAAGCGATTTCTGTGTCAGTTTAGTATACTAACCTTGCTACATTCTGGACAACGCAATACCATAGAAACATATATTCCTGATGCTGTGTTTGGCCAAGTCACTTTAATATGTATCTTCAGTCCAACGATTTCTAATGTCCATTTAACTCTTTCCGTCCCAACTCGCCATATATGGCGAGTTGGTGGGAAAACATGGTATCCCGCCTGTACATAAATGGATGCAAATCTAAAAAACGATTTCTCCGCAATGCGTAATGGTAGAGACCTCAGCTACGGCTCCTTCGATCAAGGAAACCCTATATTTTATTCTCTGTAATTTTCGTGGAGAAATATTAAAAATGCGAGGAGTGATAGCCTTTCTTTTTCAAGGCTTCGCCTCTTATTTCTATCGATTTTACACGAATTTACAAGTGACTAACTCGGTTCCATGACAACTGAACCCTTACAACTGAACCCTTTACAACTGAACCCCTACAATTAAGCCCCTTACAACTGAACTCCTTTTAACTGAACCCCTTTAAACTGAACCCCTTTACAACTGAACCCATTTCAATTGAACCTCTTTACAACTGAACCCCATTTTCAGTTAAAAGCGTTCGGTTAAAAGGGGTTCAGTTGTAAAGGGGTTCAGTTGTAAAGGGGTTCAGTTGTAGGGGCTCAGTTGTAAGGGGTTCAGTTGTAAGGGGTTCAGTTGACTGGTCACCGACTAACTCAGCCAATAGGAGTCGCGTTAACTTGCGGAGAAGCTCTTTTTGTCAAGCAAGTCTTTCTTTACATTCTCTGTGAATTTCGTGCCGTTGAAAAAAAAAGGAGAGCGTTGGTGACGTTTTCGCAGCAGGCGTTTATGCTTCGTGTTCACCAAAGCATGAATCCAGCTGGGCCTGCTGAGCGCACGATAAAGAAAAAGGCGGCGAGACTAGCTAGTTCGGTGTGCCCTGCTTTGAAGAATATTGGATATAGTATTTGTGTTTGTTTGCTTTTGTATGCCCTTTTTATACTTCCTTCACTGTTCTTATTTATACTTTTTACTATTTTAGTGCGTTTTGGTTCAATTTTTCATAATATAGTTAGAATAAAGGAAAATTTCAATTAGGAATAGTAAAAAAACTACTGAAGATACAAATACAGTTCAAATTTTCCTGAGTACAAAAACTATTAGACAATCTACATTCCAATTTTCATATCATTTGGGCATACCAATAATTAGTGAGTATTTCGTTTGTCAGTGCACCTCAAAATTTTCAAAGTCGAGCAGAATTTTCTTTACATAAAAAGTGGTGTTCACTAAAGTTTACATAATATATTCTTTATTGGAGGTAGATTCTAGGTGTGCGGTTTGTTTAAAAGAGGGATAAATTATCTTTCCAACCATACTAAATATTAAATCATAGCATAAATTTGAGAAAAACTGTGCTAATTTGAAAATGACCAAAAATTGTAAAAAACACTGCGGGACAGCATGTTTAAATTAATGCATTTGGCCGGGAGTGAAAGAGTTAATATTATAATTTTACTACATAATATACACCAAAATACCTCTGGAAATCTAAATGCTGTGTTTGGTCACTAATAAGTTGCTTAAGCCCAGCGATAGGTAATGTCCATGTAAAGTACCAACCATATTGCATTCCATACACTGAAATAGTTCTGAAAACAGTCACCAGGTGAATTTTCCTTGAGAAACGCAACTAACGATTCAATCAATTTCCAGTTTGTCACGCGAGCTGTGAGAGTCATAGACCTGATCACCAACATAGACTGGCAGGCATTCCAAGCCATCAACGGGCTGCAAGTGTTCATCGATAGACTGGAGCACGAAGTCAATATCTGCAAAAAAGAGGCGCCAATGGCATGCGATACCATTCCAGGGGCGTCAGAGGCAACTTCCAGTGAAGGTAGGGGGGAGGGGGGGGGCTGATGAAAGGTTTACACATGGAAATATCTGTGAAATCAATTTTAGGAGATCTTGATTTTTTTTAAAAACAGCAAAACCATTTTAGGGGTTTAC
>CH000070.1:66853-99306 GCA_000149265.1 Ciona savignyi | reverse complement strand
TCCCGCGCAGGTTCGAATCCTGTTCGCAGCGTAAAATTTTGAATCTTTAGCCATAACCACAGTATATTCTTACAGGTGGACAAGTTTACAACAGAAACCGTTGTGTTTATGTGATTTTTTTATCCAAATTAGGACTTGATAATTTTTAAAGATTTCCAAATTATCAAGTTCCTCATATATGTGTGCATAATATTGTGTAAGAGAATTTTGCATTTGTGCCATTAAAAAAGGGCTTCTTTAAAGCATATTACAGAGTCTTATACAATAAAAACGAGCTGCGATGGCCGAGTGGTTAAGGCGTTGGACTCGAAATCCAATGTGATATTCCCGCGCAGGTTCGAATCCTGTTCGCAGAGTACCAATTTTATACTTTTATTATAACCACCGTATAATTTTAACAGGTGGACGACTTTACAACACAAACCGTTTTTTTGGTTTTTTTTATATACAAATTAAATCTTGATAATTTTTAAAGGATTTTAAATATATGGGTTGGTAATATTGTGTAAGAAATGTGTGCCATGGTGCCCTAAAAAAGTCTTCTATGAATCATATAACAGAGTCTTATACGTTAACAACGAGCTACGATGGTCGAGTGGTTAAGGCGTTGGATTCGAAATCCAATGGGATATTCCCGCGCAGGTTCGAATCCTGTTTGCAGCGTAAAAAAATAACTATTTTGCCATAACCACGGTATAATGTTTTAAAGGTGAACCAGTTTACAACTGAAACTGTTGTTTTTATGTGATTTTTATATCCAAATTAGGACTTATGAATAAAAAATATCTGCGGTGATTTCGGACGGGCAAGACGTGTTCTATGCAAAATATACTGACAAAATCTTGGGTGTTTCCCTTAATAATTGATAATTAATTAGTCTGGGGTATTTTCCCTAAATAATTAGTAAATAGATGAATAATTAGTATCATTTTAACATCTTTTGTAAGTGGACCAACCATCATATCAGTTTCGGCGCTATGATTGCACAAGGCGAGATAAAAGTAAAATTAAAATTTGGGCTTTGACATATCAAGGCCATGCTGGCTGTTCAAATTATCTTTATTGTAAAGCCTGCATTAGAAAGTTTTTATTCAGAAAGTAATTTTTTAACACACCCTAAATTGTAGATTTGGTCGGTCTTTTAAACCTATTATCGGAAAGATTCGACTGATCGTATTTAAGCTAACTCCATTTCATAGATTTGGTATCCCGCAGAAGTCACTGGTCTGATCATACCGCTGCGTTTTTCCAGCCACGTAGATGGATATGCGTGTCCTCACCTATTGATCGAATATATCTCTATGTATTTGGTAAACTTATGGTTGTAGTAGTATCCATCCTACTCTCTGACCAGATTTCTCGTGATCGAAATTCGAGATTTCGTAACAAAACCTTCTTCTCAAAAACAGATCTAAACCAGCTTGATTTTATCATTTTATTTGATATATTGATATTACTATATATATTACATTTGTCTGATTTGTCGTCGTACATTTTGAGCAGCGTCAATGCCACGAAAAAGACAGCAAGAGATTGTAAGACCGAATACCTGTAATTATTAATAATTAGGTTAAGTTACGTTAACAGCTAATTTGTACCTCAATAATAAGAACTCCGATGACAAGTATCCCCAGAATCCAGAAGTAAATCTCCGCCTTCTTTTTACAACCCTAGAAAACAATCCAATTAGTTATACCCCCAACAATAAATGTGTATTGGCTGCTTAATCGTAGAGTTGATAAGAATTCTGGAGTTTATAAGATCGATCTTAGCCTACATGGAACACAATTAATGTAGGCTACTATAATGTTTGCAATACAGTATTCTTATATATATGTGGTATATGCCAAAATAAATTGCAATTATGAAATATCACCACGGATTCGTATATAAAATTTACGATATAACTGTATTCTTAAACTATAAACATACTGCATTTCACACTATTTCTGCAAAGTCAATTTTAATTTTTTTTTAAATCATAAACTTTTAATTAAAGTCCAACTCATGAGCTGATCGTTACACAAGTAGTATCTCCGGCCCGTTGGTCTAACATAACGGGTAAGTGCGTGGCGTTTCAGTCGAAAGGTTGAAGGTGCGAAACTAGTCGCTTATAGCTAGTCGGTTGTGTCCTTGGGCATGGCACTTTACGGACATTGCCTGAACCCAGCGGATTAATGGGTTTTACCAAATTGAAGGAACGTTTCTATCATATACAACACACTGCAATAGCTCCGGTAACCCGACGATGGGCGCGAGATGATCTGAAGATTGTCCGTGTGTTAACCCCCTTGGTTTTCCCATTCACGGGGATAAAGATAAATATCCTATCCTAACCTATCTATGGAAACCTTGGCTGAAAACGTGTCGTGTACATCGAACACCCAGTCTAATACACGGCAATTACTATCCAATCAATTGACTACAATTTCTAACAACACATTCTTTTACACAGTAGAGATAATCTGTTTTACCGTCGCCGACATTGGAACTAAAGTTAAGCAACGTGTGGTATACTGCGTGAGCTTTACCTCCGTATACAGAAACTCCACATACAGATCGGGATACTGAGGATTCCACTTTAAGCACTTTTCAAGGTCCAGTATAGTATCATTTGCTTCAATTAACTGAAAATTAAAAACATTATTGTGGCGACGTGTTCAGCGAACCGTTTATAATGCCTTTTTCCCTTTCCCGACTTTGCGTGTGTAGTTTGATCGCCTATTCGTCATAAAACATTCGCACGCACAAACTACACAGTGCAGTACACAACATTATTACCATTATTAACAGTTATTTCGCCTAAAATCTTTCAAAAAAATAACACAAATTAAACTTGCCGAAGTTTTAAGGCAGCAGGAACTTGGAACGAACTGTTGTCGCCTTAACTTTATCCAATCAGAGTCAGATTTGACAGGGAGACCAATCATGGAAGCGTATTGCTGTGATGAGGTCCGGTGAAATGTTCTCAGCTGTAACTGTGCTGGATTGGTCGAGTTGTTGGACGGCTGTGGATCTGAATCGGGTTTCGTAGAATGCTGATTCACCCAATTGCTGTTTTGCCAATCTGTTGGTCCATCGATGCCGCAGCATTTCCACTGAGAATGGCAAAAAGGCTAATGTATAGACATAAAACGCTTATTATGCATCCAAAATAGACAAATTGGTTCAACTCCTTTTTAGCAAAATTTAGTCTAATGGTTTACGGAATAAAACTAGTTGAATTGTTTTCAAAACTGTACAATACCACGGTTTGAAGGGTGTTCCAGTTATCAGTTGTCATTCTGTTGCCGTTCATATTTCCGTATCTTTCTCTGAGAGAGACTTCCATAAACTCGGCCACCTGAGTATGTGTTTATTGCGTTTCTTTAAAGTTTATATTAACGCTGCGTGGTGAATATGCAGTATCGGTTTATAAGCAGTACATAATTCATAATAATTTATTTAAATTTGGGTTTTATACATTAAAGAATTTTAATAAAAATACAATATGTTTCATGCAAGTGTACAAGACGCAAAAACGACGTTAAAACTACCGGAACACAACGATAAAAACACCAATAATATTCAGGAAATATATTTTTAAAAGTTTACGAATATCGCTTTAAATATAGACGTATGGCAAAATGACATAACATAATACTGAATTGATAAAAAATCCTTTTAATTATAAATGCAATGTTCAGTACGAACCGACCTTAGGAAAATATAGAAATGCCATGATGCCCCCCACCACCTCCGCAGCAAACACTCCGAGAACAACAAAGAAAAACTGAAATTTCACAAATAAAGTACGAATTACAAATTGTATTTACTTTTTTTTATTTCGCAGTGTCTCACAACTCACATAGGTTTGGAAACGCCAAAACGAAACATATACATATATAATTCACATATATTATTACAAAGGCTAAGTTAACAATTTTATTGTTTAGCACACATTGCTTAAGAAGTGGATCTTATTGTATTTACCATTAACAAAAGACACTTGCTCTCCGTAAGCGCTCCACAGCAACCGACCAGCCCCAGTAAAAACAAAAAACCTGCATGATCCAACGTTAGAAAATACCCAGAAAAGAAAATATTTAAACAGGTTCTAGCAGTGGTCATCATAACGGTTGCATTATAGCAGCCAGGGTTGTCATATATGCAATACAAAAACGAACCTCGAGATTTTGCACCATTTAGCCCTACCTATTGGTGAATCCGGCCCGTGGAGAATTAGTGGAAATAATCTTAACATGAAAATTAATGTGCAATTTCGCATTCTTTTTGTATTTTTATGCGTGCATTTTGCATTATTTATCTTTTCGGTTGGGTAGTTGGGCGTGTAGTCATCTTTATCACAAACCTTTTTTTCTAGATTGATATGGCAAGTAGCCTAACAACGATTGCTATTAGTTAAAAGGTTCATTATTTCACCTCCAACAAATAGAAGAAGCCACACCCCGGAGAAAATTGCTGAATTCGAAACCGACAAAATCTGCCTGAAACTCTCTCCGTCGACTACTATCCAAATTCCCACACCTAGAAGAGCCGCTCCGCCAACCTGCAGATACAATAGTGGATAGAATAGAATATTCATGTTTATCCCCGTGAAAGGATACCTCGCTTCCACCGTCAGGTTATCGGCGCTACTGTATGATAATTTAGTAGAACCCATCAGTTAAGGCACTGGGTTCAGGAAATGTCCGTGCCTTGCTCAAGAAAACAACAGACTAGCTAGCGACAAGTTTCGCACCTTTAACCCTTCGGCTGAAAGGCACCGCACCTAACCACACCTGTCGGTAGTGACTGATATTTGACTTCTTTCAATCGTTAGTTTTTTTGCGATACAAAACACACAACACACAAAAACACAAGCAATTAATCTATGCTAAGTGGAGTGTCCACGTATTTGTTTTCCTTTTACTTAAATATAGATTCAGATTATTGGTAACTTACCTGGCGACACATTCACACCACTACGTGCTGAAAAAAATGTTATACACTTTTATTTTCGATTTTGATCAATATAACTTACAGAAAATAAGAGGTTGAACAGGAACATCACGAACTTGATAATTGGATAACAGCTGCCACTCATTTTTAACTTTAATCGACACCCTAATTTCTATAATTTGCTAGAAAGATAGAAGTAAACATTATTGGTATTTCGTAGGCGGTTTCGTTTACCAGGTTTCTACTTGGTTGATAACTAACTCTATGTCGACTAAACAACTTACATATTGATCTGCAGGATAACAAACGCTGCATATTGTGGGTAATAACATGGCAAAAATTAAGGCGACGCGTCGACCCTGTTTTAACTAAATTTTCCCTCATTTGTAATGTGTTTTCTAACTGCAGGCACGGATCTGGGTTTAACCGAAACTCGAAACTAAATGAACTCCCTCCTTATAAGACCACTGTAACGGTGAGCTAGAAACTTTCCGAAGATGTCGTGACATAATTAGTTAGCACAGTTATGCTTCAGTATCGATTTGATTAGGTAGGCCTGTATTGAGTCCTACGACAAAATCCATTTATTAAAAATAGGTCGTTAATTAGACCGCTTCGTTACCAAACAAGCATGTATTTTTTTGAACAACGATATTTCTGTTTTCTTTATTCTTTCAAATTCACTATCGATGTGTGTTGGTTATAACTGTTTATATACGTGGTGATAGTAACTTACATATTTTTTATTTTTGGAATTTCCAAAAGTGGATGTATGTCAAGTATGTTTATCCATGCATTTTCTGGTTAATTTTATAGAATTTGAGTAAAATTCTTGCCAGTTTCGAAATATCAGCTCTCGTATAAAAATCAGCGCCGAAATTAAGAAAAGAAAACGAAGGTCTTGTTGTGACCTATGGTACGCTTAATATGTACTCAGTGTAGGTTTTATTCAACTACGAATCTACAAAATAATAGTACACGTTAATTTACACAAACTGACAATGCACTTAACGCTATACGCTGAATGTGCACACAACGCTATACACGCCACAATGCAGTAGTTGGTAACAGGCTCTAAGCAGGGCCAATCAACGTGGAGCAAAGCTCGGGAAGCAATCATGCTTAGGGCGAGCGCAATACGCGTTTATCACATTCACCCCACCAAATAAATTCATATATAACTTATACATAATCGCCATAGCGATCGGGTGGTCTCCTGTCTCTGGTAGACCTGCGAAGTGTTTCAGTGTTTTGATTTGCGAGTGAATCTGCTTCGTTCGCTTGAGTATTCGCACTTTCGGGGGGTGGGTTCTGGGGAGGTATGTCTTGTGTGGATGGAGTTGATGCGATTTCGGTGGCCTCTAAGGTTCCATCGGGAGGTTCTGATGGCGCTGGACAAGGAGCGAGGTCTTTAGTTGAAACCGTCGATTCTCGACCATCAGGGAACCGAATGTGTGCGAAGCTTGGATTTACTTCAATAAGATCTACCTCATCGCATAAGGGATCTCCTTTATTACGGACAAATCGCCGAAGCAGGACCGGTCCAGGATTAACCAGCCATGTGGGCAAGGCTTTGCCCAACATAGACCTTCTTGGAAAGTTAAGAAACCTTTCATGGGGAGTCACATTCGTGGATGTGCATAGTAGGGATCTGATAGAGTGCAAAGCATCAGGAAGTACTTTTTCCCATGCCTCTTCTGGGAGTTGGCTGCTACTGAGCATTAGTTTAACCGTCCGCCATATCGTTTGATTAAAACGTTCACACTGGGAATTTTCAGTGGGATGATATGGTGTCGTGCGGCTGGTCGCTACACCACGTGATGTTAGGTATTCCTTAAGCTCTTTCGACATAAAAGATGCTCCGCGATCGCTGTGTATATACCCTGGAAGTCCAAACAAGCAAAAGAGCTTAGTCAAACAGAAAATGACCGTTCGTGTCGTCATATCCTTGCACGAGAAGGCAAAAGGAAACCGACAATATTCGTCAATCACCACAAGAAGATATTTGTTCTTACCTTTCACAGGTCCCTTGAAGTCGATGCTGATGCGTTCCCATGGCTGCGTTGCCTTTATAAGGTTTTCGTCTTCTTTCTTGTAATAGCGTGGCTTTAGTTCCGCACATGTCCTGCACTTTGCACATGTATTCTTTATGTCCTCTAAAGAATACGGCAAGTTCTTGCTTCTAACAAAGTGCGACAGTCTGGTTATACCGGGGTGGCCCAGTGTCTCGTGAATTCGTTGGAGGTTCGGAATACTTGTGGAACCGCAAATTCTGGATAATGTATCAGAAGCGACGTTATCAATGCCAGGTTTGTGTTGAATTTCGTAACTAAATGTGCCTAGCTCGGCACGCCAAAGCTGGATTTTTGCATTTTTAATTTTTCCTTTACGCTTTGGGTCCAACATGAAAGCAACCGATTTCTGGTCTGTTACCAGCGTAAAATGTTGGCCATGTAAGTAGTATGCCCATTTCCGTACAGCTTCAATAACAGACGTAGCTTCCTTTTCAACTGATGGGTAGCGACATTCAGATTTAGACAGTGTTCTCGACATAAATGCAACGGACCGCCCTCCCTGGCTTAAAACAGCTCCGAAAGCAAAGTCAGAAGCGTCACACTCGACGCAGAATGGTTCATTATCTTTAATACATTGTAAACATGCATCTAATAAACCCCGACGCAGAGATTCAAATGCATTGACCGCGTCCTTTTCCATAGGAAAACTCGTTATTTTGGTAAGTGGCGAAATTTTCTTGGAGAAATTAACAATCCATCGGGCATAATAAGCAAACATGCCTACGCACCTTTTCAGCTCTCGCGAGGTTCTGGGGATCGGAAGGTCCAGTAAAGGTCGGAGACGTTCAGGGTCGGGTTTTATTTTCCCTTGTGAAACTCTGTATCCAAGAATATCGATCTCACTGACAGAAAATACACACTTATTTTCATTAAACGTGAAGTTCTCTGCTTCGGCAGCCCTGAAAAAGGCGTCCAGGCTTTTATCGTGTTCTTCGCGGTCCCTGCCTGCAACTGTGATGTTGTCTAGGTACGCGAAGACGTTTTTGAGATGGTACTTTTCGATTAGTCGATCAATGATCCTTTGAAAAGCGGATACACCGTTGGTGACTCCAAATGGAAGTCTGCAATATTGAAATAACTTCCCGTCAGCCTCGAAAGCGGTAAATGGTCGATCTTCTCTGGCCAACGGAACTTGATAATAGGCGGATTTTAGGTCGAGAGTGCTGTAGATTTTGCACATAGCTATCTGATAAATTTATTCGTCGATTCGTGGCAAAGGATAAGCATCCAGAGAAGTAAAACGGTTTATGGTCTGGGAGTAGTCTATAACCATTCTCCTTTTGTGACGTTCATCCTTGGTAACCAATACTTGTGCTCTCCATGGCGAATCGGAAGGTTCGATGACACCCTCCGTTAATAGCTTAGAGACTTCTTCTTTTATGAAAAACCGGTCTTCTTGATTGAATCGGCGCGATCTTGTTACCACTGGTTTACAGTTTTTATCAAGATATTTAAAAATTTTTGGAGGTTCGATATTGGCAACCGCGACGCTGCAACTATCTATTGCATTGGGCAAGCCTTTGATTTCGAGTTGCCGCCTTGGTCCACCCATTTGGAATAGAACAGCATTATGCATTTGCATGAAATCCTGGCCTAAAATTACGTCAGCACATAGGTCTTGCATCAGTCCTAAATTAAATGAGGTATATATTTCATTGTCAAGTTGTATTTGAACTGATGCCATGCCGACCATTGTTGCACGAAGCCCTGTTGAAGCCATGGTGATTCTAGAGTTATCGCTTCTTGATTGAATACCAAGTTTTCGACAGAATGAGGAATCCATATAACTTTTCGAGGAACCCGAATCTATTAAAGTATCGGCCGGATTTCCGTTTATTTTAGTTACGACCATTGCTTTTTGAAGGCACTCAGGAGCACCTGCAACTATTGACGATAGAGTTAGGCGTGGTAACGCAGCAGAGGTTTCTAAAGGGAATCTTTTCATGGACATGCATGCTTTAGCGAAATGGCCTTTCTTTCCACAAGAGAGACATTCAGAGTTTCTAGCTGGGCATTTTGCGCGGGGTGTCGGATACCATTGCACCAAAAACACTTTTGTTTTGCATATACACTTGAAGCCGCCATCTCCTGGCCAGACGGGTATGGTTTATCTAGAGCGTTTTGATTAGAGGAATCCGTCGGTGTAGCGGCAACAAAGCTTTGACTGCCATATTTATTGGATTGTTCCTGTGCGTGGTCCAGAGATTCTGCTTGGTCGTAAGCTTTTGGAAGTGTTAGGTCGTCATTCTCGAGTAACCGCTGTCTAATAGCGTGACAGTTCAGACCGTTTATGAAGGCATCGCGGATCATTTCATCTTGGTAGATAATGGCTAATACGTCTTTGAATTTACAATCCTTAGATAGAGTTCTCAGTGCCTGGAGAAATTCCGCTAACGTTTCCCCAGGCTGTTGGCGCCGCGTCGAGAGAAGATGTCTTGCGAAAACAACATTCTTTGGCTTGAGATATATCTTTTCAAGGATTTGAATTGCATCTGCGTATGTTTTCGCGTCCTCCACATATGCGTATATTGACGGTGCTAGAAAGTTGATAAGCAGTCCATATTTGTCCGAGCCAGAGCTTGCTGCCGAATGTGCAGCGACCACAGCTTCCAGAAAGAAGTTGAATGTTCTTAACCAATGCTTGAACGTCTGTGATGCTCCTTGAGAATTCGGATCCGTTTCTAGTTTTGCTGGTTTTAGCAGATGATCCATTTATTCGTAGTTGAATAAATTGTTGTGACCTATGGTACGCTTAATATGTACTCAGTGTAGGTTTTATTCAACTACGAATCTACAAAATAATAGTACACGTTAATTTATACAAACTGACAATGCACTTAACGCTATACACTGAATGTGCACACAACGCTATACACGCCACAATGCAGTAGTTGGTAACAGGCTCTAAGCAGGGCCAATCAACGTGGAGCAAAGCTCGGGAAGCAATCATGCTTAGGGCGAGCGCAATACGCGTTTATCACAGGTCTTTTTCATAATCTTGTGCCTGTAAAAAAAAAATCCGGGTGAACTAACTATTATACAAAGTAGATTTCAGGATAATCAGGAACGAAATATTAAAATGTTATAGGTGTTAGTTACCGTATATCAGGTAAATTACAACCCCTTGGCACTTTTTCTTTGTTTTATTGTTGTTTTTGGTATATCTAGGCCTACTTAGATGCTTTATTCATAAAACATGGATAACAAGTTAGGATTGGTAACTTGGAAACGCATTAGTTTTCACTTACACCACTTGTATAAGATATATTAAGTGTGTTAAGATTGGTAAACTTGAAGCCTGGTCGTTTGTGCATGCATAAACATAACGCATAAAGTTAAAATGGGTTTTAAAAATTGTGGTGGTTAAGAATGACACTTTTCTTCTCAAGTTTATACACGATTGTTATATATTCCACATGTATAGGATATATTAAGTGTGTTAAGATTGGTAAACTTGAAGCCTGATCGTTTGTGCATGCATAAACATACCGCGTAAAGTTAAAATGGGTTTTAAATATTGTGGTGGTTAAGAACGACACTTTTCTTTTCAAGTTTATACACTATTTTGTGTGTGTATACCGAATAAAAAAACTAACCAATTTTACTCTACTTTTTGCATCCATGGGTCCCGAAAGCTTGTTGCCTAACATTCCGGGTAGTTTTAACCGGATCGAGTAACTTGTTACTATTGAAGTTCGTTATATTTTTAAAAGGCGATTAGAAAAACAAAAATTGGCAAATTTCGGCTCCCTTTCCAAATCCAAAACGAAAAATAATAATAATGGCGAAAAGTAAATGGTCAATTTAAACGCACAGGAGATGAGGACCAACAAAACGACATGATGACCAAGAATTGACTGGCAAAAAAAACTTTATAAAAGATCGTCGAGTGTAAATGCAACGAGCTTAACGAAACGTAACAAAGCAAACAGGAACACTCTTTAAAGAAAAACCTGAAGCCTCAATGTCATTGTTACAGAGTTTACGCGGTCAGTCCCCAATGGCAAACTCGGCAACTGGCAAAATCATCGGTGTTCATAAAGGCAACAAATAATGGCCACATGGTGGCAAGTATCATAATGCGCCACCACGGTCACTTGTTTGGTTACCGGTAGTGTCCCTTAATAAACTTTATTAAAGGACACTAGTTGCCGGTACTTATGTCAGAAACTTCTGTAATTTTTTTGATTCGCTATTAAGCAGCAACTTTCATAGAATTTGTGGTTGTTTATGTCTAAACACTCTTTATGGTGCGCTTACATTACAGACTAATCATCTTTGTTATTTACTTATTACCTTAAGACTTTTCTGCAATACCTTTATTTGAAAAGTTTGTGTCTACAGAGAACAAGTTACCACTTACTGAAGCGAACCATGATTTTTTGTCAGTGAAATATCACAATGTTAGAAGCATATATAAATGTTTTCTATACTGCGTGGATTTGTTTAATTCTTGCTAAGGGACAGGATGGAAGCGTCTTGCAGCATAGCGCACCTAAACAAAACAGCACTTTAGGAGCTTTCCAACCACAGCAAGAATGTAAAATGCTGCACACCAACGTTTTTCAACTTGATCTTGGCTGTGTTTTAAGAAGGAAATCGAGAACAACCGCACATGCATTGACAGCACCATCACTTGCAGCTTGCAAAAGGGTTTGCTGTGAGTACGAGGAGGGACCATGTGATTTGGTCTATTACAATAGGTCAGTATATAAGAAAAAAATTATTTGCTAGGTAGTTTATTTTTTGTTTTGGGATCTTTAATAGACATAAGGTGTTATTGTTATACCACAATATTCATACAAGAAATCAGGCATCAAATGGTACACTAGGGTGTTTATATGTATGTTTGACTCACATGGGAAATTTTTACTTCAATTTTATTTGTGAATATTATTGAGCGTTTTGTATTTAAACTGTTGATAGCAACAATCACCATTTTACAATAAATAAAGAAAAGAAAAACACAGTGTCACAATGCACATGACCAGTAACTTAACAATTTAAATGTCCCCATGTAAGGGTAAATCTCACTTATCAATCAAAATCTATTATTTTAGCCACTGCATGGGGAAACAATGAATAACCCTATTTTTTGACAATCTCAAAGTTTTTTTTTTATTATAAATTTACCTAAATGACCAAAAACCTTTATATTCCAGGTACCACAAGTGTGTTGTGATGAATTATCATGTGCTTAGTCTTTGTCCACTCATGGCACCCACTGTTTCACTACCTGGTAGCTATTCCTTTACCTTGCTTTTAAGTGTCACTGAAAGAGTCACCCCCTCTCTAAAACAACATTTAATCCTGAAGGGTTACAGGTAATTTTGAAGTATAAGATTTGCATTTTATTGTGTGACTGTAATTTTGTACTTCAGAGACGAAAGAAATTTTGTCACAAACACCTTAATTATTGTTGTCGTTTTTAATAAAATAATATATACAGTAAACCCCGCTTACCTGACCACCTTTGGGACCGTCATCAAGCGGTCGCATTAGCGGGGTGGTCGTGTTAGTAAATTTTGCTTTGAAGCAGGTAGTCGTCATATAGAGCCAAAACGCCCAAAATATCGCGGTCCTGGTCGGAAAACCGGGGTGGTCGCATTTTTGAAACAGAATGCAATGCTCCTATGCATTACAATAGTAAATTATTTAGGACCGCACTGAAATGGTTCTAATAAAGAGGCGATCGTGTTATTAAGGTGGTTGCCAAGCAGGGTTCCACTGTATATAACTTATTCTGTTAATATATTTGCCAAAAAGATTACAAGATTAAGTTACCTGAACAGAAATAATATAATACCGGCAGTGTGTTATTATTTTATGTGCTATTCAATACTAGTAACATCTTTACTCAACCATATTAAATTATAAAATCTATACCGGAACCATAATGGTTTTAAGACTTTTAACAGTTACTGAAATTGTGCAAATATGTTCTAAAAACTGTTGTTTTTAGCTCCCAAATTGCACAGTTCTTGGGTTGTGACAGAGATTCGTTTGTTTGCAATAACTGGCAGTGTATCGATAAAAAGTATGTGTGTGATGACACTCCCCACTGTTCTGATAATTCCGATGAAAGCCGATGTCCCCAGATAATTGTGGGTGAGTATTTGATTGCTCATGAAAATAGCAAATAGCCAGGTGGCCTATTAAATGATAAATTTAAAAATTCTTTAGTTTATCTCAAACAAAAGTATTCTTCAATTTACACTCCATGAAAATTTTTTTTAATATACCTTAGTTGAAATGATTATTTTATCTAGATTAGACCAAATGATTTCTCATTTTACCTTAGACAAATGATTTTTCAATATACATAAAGAGAAAAAAATTGTTCAATTTGCCTTAGGTGAAATTATTTTTTTAATTTAACTTAGACAATATGATTCTTTAATTTTCTATTACCGGTATGTTTTCTTGTTGATATTGCAATTATGTGTTATTCAACGAACATATATAAATAGAAACAAAACAATCATTGTTTGTCTGAATCAATAGATTGTAATTGCTTCTTTTGTACATGAACCAATCCCATTTAATTTTCAATTACCACAACGGTGCTAAAATAAATTGTACATTGCCTTTACTGCTTAGGTTGCTAAAACGGAATGTGTAAACACCACAGTAAAACTTGATCAACCACAAACTGCTAGTGCGTGAAACCTTAGCACTGTTGAATACAGCAACATTTTTCAATCAATTTTAAATTACGTTTATAAAGTTAAATCTTTTTCATACAAGAAATCAATTTAATTAGCCTATAGTATCCAATCAATATGTAATTAGTGAACTTTATTTTGTAAATATACAACCGGGTATAAGCTATATATATATACACACCAACCATTTTTGTTGCCAATACTGCAAAATAAAAGATTAGTTCCAGGTTATCAATGCCATTTTTAATAAAATGTCCTATTAGGAGCATTAATATTAAAATTATTTTTAAAACAGCACCTTTGTATAGGTCATGACATGGTCTCATACCAATTTTAGGTTTCCTATCATTTTTATATTATGTGTATTAAAATTTGAATGTGTATTTTTATTATAGCACCACGTAAAATGGGCTGTCTTTCCTACCACGGAGATTACGTTAAGAATGGTGAAGAATATACACCATTTGGCAAGGCAGATGAATGTCAGAGATGTATATGTGGCAATGACAGTTTGCCATCATACTGCTACTCCGCCACCTGTAACAATGTGCAGTTGACAAATTGTGACAACAACAATCCGGACATATGCTGCGTCTGCCACAAATCCACCATACAGAACAATGATCCCTCAGATGATAATTCTGACAGTATGTAATTTCTATACAAGTGAATAATTTAACAGATTGCCATTTCGCAGTTACAATGCTTAAATATAATAATTCTTATTTGAATTTTATTACTTGGTAACTTGGTATAAATTTTTTTCTATTTTTACAGTTAAATAACATTGACTAAGGTTGTTCGCAATTCATTGTATGTTCCCTTGTATGTTTAATTTTGTTATTTATATACACATATTACTAATAATCAGAGTAATTCATTACTTTAATCTTGATCCTTTTTCACAGTTTTTGTGAATTTATCCGGAACCCAAAGGTTAATAGTGAGCTGTATGTCAGTGCTGGTTGTGGTTACACTCTTGCTGTTTTTCTCGCGAAACCTCATGCACAGAGCAAGGGGTGCATTTATGCCCAATGGGGGTAATCATCGAGGAAGGAGTAGAAATACATGGGTTCCTCATCCTACCCATGGTAAGTGTCTCTATTATATATATAATGTTTTATATAGTTGCTGTTTGTTATATGGGCAACAGGTCTTGTCTAATAAATATGTTTGTATAAATATATAAAATGCTTAAATACACAAATATGTTTCTCATTTTATAAACCAAGTCACAATGATAATTAGGTGTTTGCTGACATATCTGGTTTAGGGCATTTCATCCCGTGTACCTTATTCAACATGTCATGTTATAAAAAGAAAATATTTACAAATTACAATGTAAATGGATTGTAATTAGGTATTGATGTCATTCAGATAAAGCTTCGGATTACAACAATGTAATCGGTAGATTTCAATGTGCCCAAAGGTTACCAAAGCTATTACGGTGTATTGATCAATACCTTTAAAGTATAACTTCAATTTTTGTACAATATATTTCAAACATTGTCTGGTAAATGCCTTGACCAAAAAGCACCCCTTTGTTTAAAATGGAACATGACCTGCTTTCCTTGTCTGAGGACTAGACCAGACATACGTTAATTTATTAAACAAACAAATTATTTTTATTGTTGTATTACTGTTGGTTTAGCTTAAAGCATAGAAGCACCCCTTGTTCAAAATGAACATGACCTGCTTTCTTATCCTAAGACTAGGCCAGACATACGCATGATTACAGAATAGTTTTTCCATTTATTTTCCAAAAGGGATAGGATAGGACAGGATATTCATGTTTATCCCCGTAAATGGGAAAACCAAAGGGGTTAACACACGGGCAAACGCCAGGTCCCCTAGCGCCCACCGTCGGGTTACCGGAGCTTCTACAGTGTGTTGTATAATTGAGACATTCCTTCAATATTGTAGAATCCATTAATTCGCTAAAAGGCGCCGCACTGAACCACCAGACTAACCGGTCGGACAATAACTTATTCTTTATCTTTATTATCCATTTATTTGTTCTTAATCTGCCTCAATTTGTGATTTTTTTGGATCGATTAGTTCCTACTTAGTCAAGTCAAAGTCGTTGTGTACGCACAATTGCCTACTTCTAAAGTTTCTCATTCCTTTACAGCGTTACCACCGACGCGACCGTTCATGGGTCGCTACTTTACCAGGAACAGCAGCATGAGTTTTGTGGAAACTGATCACAGCGATGGTTATGTTGAGCCACCACCTGCATACAACACCCTCAAACCTTCAACACGGGGCAGAAGGGTTTCCAGGTCTACAAGCAGTGGGGATTCCCCACCATCCTATGACGCGAGTTTTGTGTTGCCACCACGCGATTTAGAAGGTGTGATTTTGTGTTTATATATGCACTAAAACAATATACGCTTTATAACGTTGGTTGGCACGTTTGATGGCAACCTAAGGCTAGTGTGATTTTGTGTTTTTTTTTCCATACAGTGTCGTTAAAGTCTGTTTATATATGCATTAAAACAATATATTAAGCTTTATAACGTTGGTGGGCACATGGCAATCTAAGGCTAGTGGAGCGTTATTTGGATTTGTAGCGAGATAGTATTCCGACTTTTGCTCTACAGTTTCTGTGTATTCATCTGTTTAAATAACATGTTATTTATTGTGCACCTTCTTGGTAGTGTCGTCGTCGTGCTCAACAAACCGTGACGACCTTGTCGCTCACTCTGCCACGTCGCTCGACCACGTGATTAGCGCTGAGCCAATCACGAGCGAGGAACCACTGAGCCCGGTGAGCATATCGTCTTGCAGTCCGTTGATCGCCGAAGACGGTGATGTTTCGTCACATGCAGATACGTCATAGACATTTAATGACGTTCGATTCAGTGTTTTTAAACTACTTTTATACCGTTGTTTCTGCTTCATATTATTAAATAATATTTCTGCTGTCGGATTAAGTAAGTTCCACCCTGCTTCTTAAACCCCGCAGTAGTTTCAATATCAGTTGAAACACAGCTTTTGATTAACCATTTCCAGCAGTGTTTCGTGAAACTGATTTGCTAAGCGACTGTATTTCAACACACGTTTTTGTTATAACTTTCCGTAAGGTGCACGCGTAGCTATGCCTAAATAATTTTGGCTGGGTGCATTCACGTCACGGAGCAAGAACGCGCATTCTTTGCTTTCTGCGGTTTCTTCGCTCAGTTTTTCCAGCCTGCGGCTCGCGTTTTTGTAACAAACAATGCAGACACCGCTAATTTCGAACGTTTTTCGAAGAAAAATGAAAAGAATTTAATTTTTATGTCACGAATCTGTTCATTTAACTTCTAATCGTATATGACCATTGTATGGTCAACATTCTCAATTTCTTACAAAACAAAATTATTTTCCATGTATCGATAATATGTTTTGAGTAAAACCTCCTGTTTTAATGAATTTGATTACATATTGATGTAAAACACAAATAATTAAGTTGTGGTTAAACTGTGACACAAGTATGTATATACAATGGCTGGCTATTAAGTCACCATACGTTATATAACATTTTTCAACTAATGCGCAAGCGTTTTGATTTCTAATTTATTTTCTGGCACTTTCCGTATCACACTTACGCTTGCTTATGTTCATTCCGTCAGTAATTCAACGAATGCTGGTCGAGATTAATGCTCTGTCAGTACAGTATCCCCAATGTACAATACAATTTCATATACCATTGTCGTACTCGTAAAACACGATTACAGGCAGCACAAAAATGCAGGAAACCGCCAAGAGCTTCCATGCTGCAAAGCAGTCGTGGACATACATGACACCAGTAAACGGCGAAACTTAATATCGATCGGATCTGTAAGGCGCGTTTTGTACAAGTTTGCGCGCTTTGCAACCGGGAAAACTAAAATATTAAAAACAGGGAATCTAGACCCTAAAATGAAGATTAGCGCATAACAGTTAGTTTTAAACATGGAGTTGGTTTGAAAGGTTTAATTAAGCCGTTTCCCTCCCGTTGGTATTGCCCGTGCGACCGCTGTTTGTTTCTATGATGAACAAATATGGTTTTGTCAGCTCGCGCGCTGTTGTGGAGTCGCCCTGGCGTTGCGGTTAAAGCCACTGTAATGCAGACAATTTTACAATCACTAACCCATGCGAACAACATCGATGTAAAATTTATTTTGTCGGCTTTTGTATTAACCGAGCTACAGATTTACTTTACACGATTCCAGTGGTTCATTTGTTTCTTGATGTATTATATGCAGCCACGTTTTTAACAGTATAAATATATCTCCACCAAACCAATCGCGATATGTTGGAATCATTGGACCGGGGAAATGTGGTCGATGGTTTCGATTTATAGTCTACCGGTACTTTACAAAAAGCGAGCGAAGGAGTCTTTATTTTCTATTGATTTTAATCCCAGAGATGTTGGCGCGGCATTATTAATATTGCATGCGCTGGCAGAACGCTTAAACAAATAAGGTTCTTTAATCAACATTGAGGCAACCCAATAGGTCGCATGGATAAGTCGATAAGTCAAGGTCCATTACCTTAATTCGGATACCCGGTGCGGACAAGTTATTGCTTACTTTTTTAAATGTGGCACAAAAAAAACAAACGTAAAAGCACTGTAAGCCCTGTTGCTTAAACATCTGGAGCAACGCCTCAGTTAGTTTGAAATGACGCGAATCGGAATATCGAAAACACACTTTGGCTAAACTAGCTGTTATACGGCGACTGATACATAACTGTTGGCGGATACGGTTGATTATTACGGATGATACGGATTTTAAACATTTGTTGCGTTAACGGGTAATGACAAGTAAATTTAAAGCGATGAAAGAAAACACCAAATAACACAGTGCAAAGTTGTTAAAAACAACCACATTAAGTCATTAAAGCTCCACGTTTGGACGAGAGGGTAGAAACACAAATACTAAATATCTGTTTAAACGACTGTAAATCCGAATGGTAAACACGGTCGATTTATATAGGTTTATAGAATAAGATATTCATGTTTATCCCCGCGATTAGAAAATGCAAAGGGTGTTAACCGGGCAATCTTTCATTACCTTGCGCTAACCGTCAGGTTAACCAAGCTATTGTAATGTGTTTTGTTTGATTTAGACCAGGGGTGGGCAACTTCTCTAGTCGGCGGGCCAGATGTGGAAATATGAAGTCCTTGGTGGGCCGGATTATAAGATGAATATATACAATAACTTAACCACATATTTATTTACTAAATTATTGCCATAGTTTCCATGTTTCGTCAAATAATGACGACTAATGTTGTACTGTTTTACGAACGAAACACTCTGAAAATACAGTAAACATACTGCTTTGTTGCCAACCTTTGTGAAAAATACTTTTGACACTTTCTTTCTAATTTACGTTTCATAGGATATCCCATAGTTAAAAATCCTTAATAATTCATAAAATCCATTTATATTTAGAATTTAAATAGCCTATAAGGGAGATAAGAAAAAATAACCCTAACAATCACGTTGTCACACAGTACCCAGTATTGGGTAATGCTTGCAACGCTCTTTGTTTTGACCTTATATTGTTTGTTTAAATAGTATGCTAACACAATTGTTGGTTCACTAAGCAATTGTTTATTTCACCAGCTCGCATTACCAGTGCGGTAAGAGTAGAGCGATAGGCAACTTTTAGGAATGATACGTCGGACCACATTAGTGTGTGGTTGGATACAGAAAGCGGGCCGGACTAAGGCAACATTACAGGTTATTGTTAGATACAGTCTGGGGGCCGGTCAAAATCCCTTCACAGGCCGGACCCGGCCCGCGGGCCGTATGTTGCCCACCCCTGAGTTAGACGTTCGTTCGATTTAATAGAACCCATCGTTCCACTGGATCCGGGCCCTGTCCGTTAACTGCCTTGCCCAATGTCACAAACGACTAGCTAGCACTCATTTTCGAATCTGCAACCCTTCGGCTGAAAGGCGACAAACTAACCCACTTAGCTAATAGGTCGGATAAAATATACAGCATGTGTTTATAAAACGGACATAGTAACGGGTGAAGTCAATTACGGATTTGAAACCCTGTCAGGTATAACAAATTGTGGCGTTTTTATTGAATATTGGTTAAATAGGTAAAATATCAATCGTCATTTATGAGCGTGTTAGATTGGCCTCTCGCCAACAAAATCCAATTTGTTAATTACCGCTAATATACTTAAAAACGTTTTTCCTTACTGTCATTTTATTTTTCATTATATACAATAATTTTTTAATTATAGTGTAGGCCTACTTATCATGGCTTTTGTAATTACGAAGTATAGTAAGCGATCCAAGCGATTCAAGCGCTCCATGCCATCCAAGCGGTCCTGTAGTATTTAGAGGTACCGCATTGCAACTGTGAAATATCACAACAGGTAGAAAGAAATTCAAGGAAAGTTAAGTTTAATTGTTATTACAGTACTTAAAAACAAACAGGAAAGGTGATATAACAACACATGGTAATAAACTCAGATTTACAGTGATAGGCCACACGCCCGCCATCCAGCGGAGTTGTGTTTGTTTATTAAAAATTCTGTTTCATTTAGCCACACAACCTTTCAGGGATATTTACGTTTTGTCACCAAGGGGGAATTGCAAGGGGTGCTAAAATTTGCAATCCTATGGTTACCTTAAATTGTGTCCATTGTCGGTTATTAAGCCATTACAGTGGAAGTGGATTTTATAAAAGTGAAGCGTTCCTTTAATTTAAGAATTATTAAGAAAGAAAAAAGTCTGGAAAACAAAAGAAGAGTAAAACTCAAGGTTTACTTGATATAAGCTAGTTAAAGTAAACGCTTACCAATGCGTAGGCCTACGTATTAAATTGAAATTACGTCCGACAAATAATGCACTTCGTATTTTGCATTTGTCCAACCGAATAACTTGGGTAGTTGGTGTGTTTCAACCGAAGGGTTAAAGCTTCAGAACTATCCAGCCAGTCGGTTGTTTTGACTGAACCCAGTGGTTTGTTTAATGGATTCTACAAAGATTAAAAGAACAGCTGGATCATACAACACACTGAAATATCTCGGGTAACCACAGGAAGGGAGCGGTAATCTGAACGCTCCTTTGGGCTACTTATTCGAGAGGTATTCTACATATCGTCCGTGTGATAAAGACCCATGCTTTTTCCCATTTACAGGGATAAACATAAATATGAAAATCCTATCTTGTCCTATAAATTTAATAAAAAAATGTTAGTATACGTTTTTAGCTGTGCCGTTGTTAGTCCTGTTGTTATGTATTTTTAATGTTAAGTGGACTTAACTGAATTAATATAGTATTTTAGGTATTCATAATTTTTCAAATTCTCTTACATTAATAAATAATTTGGCCGTCTGAGGTTTCAACATCTGGCAAGTGGCAACCCTAGTGGTATCCGTTTCAAAAAGCCGCGTAAAAATTGTTTTGCTTCACGTAAGCGCCACGCGATCAGTTTTGCATAGAAGCCTCGATTAACGTTGTCGGATTACCTTACGTTTAACTTTTTCATACAGACAGAATCACCACACCATGAAGACGTTAGGCATTACTTTACTAGCAATATTGTGTACGGTCCCAACCGTTATAACTGCTGAAGGCGGACAGGTTGTATATGCCGTGAATGCAGGTGGAGAAAATCATGTTGATTCAAATGGAATCAGTTATTTGTAAGTTGTAATTTGCGTGTGTAATTTATTGAGTTATGTTTTCATGAAATAAGTTATTCCAATTAGTTACATTCAGTCTCACATAATCACAAAGTTTTTTTTAACTTATTTATGCCAATGAGAATTCAAGTACTACATTAATTGTTGTGGCCTTTTCGTAATCGAAAATATTTAAATCTACCATAAGCTGCTATTCAAATACAGATCAAGTTATGCATATTTGTGATTGTGAATACTTAAAACTTTAAGTACAAATTGCCTTAATTTCTACAGTCTTTTTTGTGCAAAATAAAGCATTTAAATAGGCGATGTCATCCAAGAACACAATAGATGTCCAAATTGTGATAAATTTAACAATAGTTTTCCTGTTTTGCTGCAGTATCTTGCCACAGTTTTTTGTTTTATTGTTTGATTTTCACGTTAACGCCCATAATTGTTTTGGTATATAAATATATATATATGACATGATTTGTGTTTTCGATTTTTTGGTTGTTTACGCTGCCGCGAAAGAAACAAAAAAATGAAATTAAATTGAATATTATGTGCCTATTAATGGACATGGGTTAAAATACAGAATTGATACATTTTAATGGTATTTAAATTTGTATGTATTCCTTCATGCATTTACAATAGAAAATTCTCTAATATATTTATGTTGGAGATTGTTTAAATACAAGACGAAAATGTTGCATTTGTAATTTCGCCTATTTTGAACTTCCAAAAGCGATGGAATTTAAAAAGTATCGATAATGTTTAATAGTAGTGATGAAAAATGTAATAGGTACTGATGTTGTTTAATAGAATATATAAAAATGCCTGCAAAGTTGTATTCTAATGCACACATATTAATTGTCCTAATTTCGGTAGCGATATATAAAACAGGCACCATGGAGCATGCTTACGTACCCAGTGACGTATTAACTATACAGAATGCTTTGTTTTTATTTCAAAGCCATACCTGAAACAACATTGCAATCCTGTATGAATATCTATGGATATTTACGACCCAAAATAACTGTTATGGAGTGTTGTTAACAAACTTGTTAAATGACCAAAGAGATTAAAATGTAGAACTTCCAGTTGTGACATTTGAAAAAGTTTTGTGAACATTTTTTGAATGATGCAGGTGACATGACTCAGCATTTGGTAGATTAATGGAAGTACATATTATGCATCATATTCTATTCCCCAGAGCGGATCCAATCCAGGTTGGAACTAATAGTGATTATGGACGAAGGCAATCAATCTCCAGAGCTCAGCCTGAGGATGGCTTATTATACCAGACGGAGCGCTGGCATGATTCATCCTTTTCATACAATATTCCAGTAAAGGATGACGGCGACTATGTTTTGGTGTTGAAATTTGCAGAAGTATACTTTTATGGACCAAATTTAAAGGTTGAACACTACAAACTTATTAATTTTTTTATTTACCCTGACCCAGGGTGTGCAATGTTTGTTTTTTTAAAGTTAGTCTATTCATAATTATGACCAGTTTCTTGTCTTACATAATCTGAAACGATTCAAATGTGATTTAAACCGCTTTTCTATGAATATGCTTTTATTATGACTGAGATATCTTTAGATAGACATCAACTGATGTACTGACAATGCTGTGGGAACCAGCATTGTGCATTCTGACAATTTCCTGTGTTTTACTAAATGGCAACTGGAGTTTCTTATTTCCAATTCAATTTTAAACATACCGAGGCTTTAACAAAAAAAACAGCAAATTAAATAATTCATTTTTTTAGTTATTTTTTAAAATATGTTTTTCTTCTTAGTCAATGGAAATCTTTATACCATTTATAACTCTTTATTGCAGGTGTTCAATATACAATTAAACGATCATTCCATTGTGCAAGACCTTGATATATTCAACCTGGTCGGCCACAGTACTGCTCACGATGAAATAATCCCACTTTCAATAAAGAAAGGCAAGCTCAGTGTAATGGGAGAATACTCCACCTTTAACGGCATCCTAAAACTCGAGATGGTAAAGGTAAGACATTGCAAGCTAAGTAAGCTGTTTTGTTTCAGTTTTACAACAAATTTTCATCGTCTTGCACTCATAGGTTTTAATTTATGTTTTCAAAAATCAGCAGACTTGGTCACATCAAATTGGCTAAAAGAATCTTTTTTTTATGAACTAGGATATTATTGTGATGCTGTTTAAATCTCCAAGAAGGTTGTGTAAATCTAATATTAATAAAAAATGAGTGGCTACAAAGCATATTTGTATAATGCCACTCACCCCACAACCAAACAGTACAACAAAATGTATGAAGTAAGTTGCACTGTTTGAAAGAGATTTTATTAGAATCACTTTACAGTACTCTATTACAGTCCCTGGCACATTTACTTAAATTCTTTTGCTTCTAAGAAATGTTACTCTTGTTTCATATAACTGTGAAAATAATTGAAAATGCAACAAATAAGAATGTATTTTTAAACAGGGTGCAGCTGATAATCCAAAGATATGTGCATTCTATCTTATGAAAGGGTCTGTTTCTGGTAAGTCGTGTCTCATTAAAAATTAACAAACTTGCCATTGCTAATGGGTCTGTACCGTTTAATCCCCAAAGACTAAGTTGACCATTTACCGATTTGACATGTTTAATCTTAAAAAGTGTGGTAAAGTGACAAATCTTACTTTACAGTAAAATTAGTTTATTTGTCATACTTTAATCTTTAATTATTAAATTATGTCAAAATTTCGGAATTTGTGTATTGCATTTCTCTACCTAATTAATGGATTTCTTTTACAATGTGACTGATATATCTATATTTCATATCTCAATCTTTCTCTATATATAAATAGTAAGATATCTGAAATTAATATTTCATGCCCAGCATGTTTTGACCTTTACCCAAGGATATGCTTTCATAAGTAAGTTTATGCAGATGTCTTTATGTTCAATCGATTATTCATATCTGGTTAGGATATTTTTCTCTATTTTGAAAGTTTTTATGAGTGTTTGTTTCAAAATAAAGGTTTGTGATTTTGAAGAAAATACAGAACAAACTACTCACAAATTAAATGTATTATATAAGCTTGCGAGCTCTAAAAATTGTTTATCTAAATTACTCAGTCCTTAGCTGTACAACGGACAAATTTTGGCTAAAGTGAAATGTCAACAAATTAAACTTTGTTTTCAGATGTTCCAAAGCTTCCTGAGATCAAAAAGAAGCTTTCTCCTGATGAAGATGGAGTAGATGATGATGAGCAGGTGGAAGAAGATGACGATGACTCAACAGAGGATCATACTGATCAAAAGAAGTCCTCCACACAGAGTCAGTCCTCTCGGAAGAGCAAATTGAAGTCTGGTCCGCCAGCAGCGGACCCATATGCAGAGGACAGTGGAAGTCTAGTGATGCCAATCATGATTGCTTTTGGTCTTTTTATTCCAACTGTTATATGTCTATGCAGGCTTTGATAAATCTCGCATCACTGGTTGTTTTAAGTCCATAAAAAAACTGTATCAGTGCAAATTTTAGTCTCAACATATTTCTGTTTTTAATTATGCTATTGGCTTAAGTTAATTCAGAATATCTCTAATATTGGTTTTGCTTTATAGTATTTTGCACAATTCTTTTAAAAGTTTTTGTTAATATAATAAAGATTAACTAACTGGGATTTTGCGAATATTTCATGTAATTTTTACGGTTCAAATTAACAAAGCTCCAAATGGTTCAAGTTCGTTTTTTCTCTTCAATTTGATTTTACTGTTCATGTAGTTTGCGCTACAAACTGTAAGTGCTTGCTGTCTTTCATATTGGTGACCGTAGCGAAACAATTTTTACTATTTGAATCCGTTAAAAATGAGGCTGAATTTTGTCAATTCGCATTATATAAAGGAGCAATCTAAACAATAGATTTTATGCTTTCTGTTGCCGCTTTTGTAGCTCCAAGCTAACACAGAGCAACGAACTGATCCAAAACAGTTTCCATCTTTAAAATTTACCGAGCCAAAATGTACTGTGTATCATGCGTTATTGTTTTGTGCTTTGTACCCTCCGAATTATCCCTGAAAGTTGTCATATACAGGTGTCCAACCCTCGTGTTTGTAACCAGATTTCAACAGAATTGATCTTTGAAATACAATTCTAAAGGTTTGTTTTTATTGAGCATACGTGACGAAAGGAATACGCCTAGAAAAATTTAGTTATACTTTAGTCTGTATAATTGCACGTAAAAACACTGAAAGTTACGACATAGAGCTAAATTACGACGATGAAACGTGATGGTTTATAGAGCTGTGTCCTCGTCTTCATCATCCTGGATAAGTGCAACAACCGTTAAATACTGGTACGGTAATATAAATTACCATACAAAGTTTTTTCGCAAGGCAGTACTGCTAAATCGCATAATACAATAGGATATTCATGTTTATTCCCGTAAATGGAAAAACCAAGAGGGTTAACACGGGCAATCGTCAGATCGCCTCGCGCCCACCGTCGGGTTGCCGGAGCTATTGCATTGTGTTTTGTATAATACAAACATTCCTTACATTTGGTAGAACCCAATAATAGGCTGGGTTGTCCGTTAAGTGCCTTGCAGGACACAACCGACTCGCTAGCGACCAGTTTTGAATCTACAACCTTTCGGTTGAAAGGCGTCTCACTAAACCGCCAGACTAACCGGACGTACAATATAAACAAAAGTTTCAACAGGATCTATAACCCCACGCCAGAAAAAGAGTTACTAGTACAAGCTAATGATTGGTTAAGTGCGTCGCCTTTAGGTCGAAGGGTTGCAGATAAGTAACTGGTCGCCAGCTAGTCCAGTTGTGTCCTTGAGTTAGGCAATTAACGGACATTGCCTGAAACCAACGGATAAATGGGTTCTACTAAACTAAAGGAACGTGTGGATCAAACATAACACCATAACACTGCAATAGCTCCGTTAACCCGAAAGGATAAACATGAATATCCTATCCTAACAGTAACATATCGGCGACATTTATTTAATTCAAGTGAAATATTTTCAATACCTCCCAGCATGTGCTGAGAAGCCAATTAGTATCTATATAGTTAACCTACTGTTTAGTTTTTACCTTCTTTGGTCCGAACAACATATTGGCTAAAGCCTTCCCGTCGTAAGCTGCACCAGTCCCTCCAAGCTCTTCGGGAAGAAAGTCTTTTTTGAACTCGTTAAAAAATGGATCGAGATCTTCACCAAGAACGTGAATCTTTAAAACAGTTCGTATTTGTTGTTTCTATTATCTTGGGTAGTGGAAATCTCTTTGAACATTTACCGTCGTTTTTTTTTTAAATAAGTAGCCTAATACCAAGCCTGAATTTTACTACATTTAGTGAAGACATGTGCACACTAAGCGCATCACTTACCCTCTCAAACAACTTCGCCTTCAAGAAAGGTTGAATAAGTCCGAATGCTTTGGCGAAAAACCAAGGTTGTCGGATGCAGTGGATGCCTTTGAATCGACATGGAAAGGAACCCTGAAGAATATGATTATTTAACACTTTCTCTGTTCTGGTAATGTTGTGCCACATTTTTATAGATGTTGCAAGGTGTATTCATTGATGAATGTGAATAATAAGTTTTTTGAATAAATCAAAATCCTCTTTAAATTGCAAAACGCCGTCGATTACAGTTTGTGTGGGTAAGGTTAGCAAACGCGGGCTATAATTTGAAGAATGATGATCGGCAAACTACCTGCAACATATCTATCATTTGTCTGTATTCGTTGATGCCAACAGCAGAAACATGGTTGAGAGTGTACCCACTGAAATCCTCCACAAGACAAACGCCATTGATCTGAGTCTCCTCGCTTTCGAGAAGCTTCTCCAGCACATAAACAAAGCATTGCATCACTTCGGTGAATGGAAACTCTTCTGGATCCCAACCGTCCAAACGAAAGAACAAGATTACTCGACCCTACATGAAAGAGGAGAGTCACAGGAAGCTGATGAATCTTATAAATATGTATATGGTCACAAATCGTTTAAAGAACAAACATTGTTTAACGAATATATAAAGAGACAAAGTAAAGATTGTAACGAATTGTAAAGTCATTAAAATTTCTTAGCTAAAGCGAACCTTTTAATTGGAGAATCACCTAGTCCGGTCAGGTAAGTATATGACTTGAATATAAACGTCGTCATTGTATAATACACTAAACAATATGTAAACCTTGTGGCTTACGTTACTAAAGGAAAATGTTAACGCTAGAATTTAATGAATACTACATGCAGTGAACATACACCTATATAACCTACATGTGCGTCTCTTGTTGGGAGGACACCAGGTCTTCCCTTGCCCATCCACTGCCGTACATCGCTTTCCCTCACATTTCCAACCACATCAGGGTGTTTTATGCTGTATTTGACATAACCTGCGTGGTTTTGTTACATCGCATTATTATAGGAATGAATCTCCAACTTGGGCTTTACTTGATATAATAGCCTACATGTCAAAAATTTATGATATATAGCACAACTTTATTGATTAAAGCTTCCATTCTCGGCCCTTTCCCTTTAGGGAGACTTTTGATCGTAAATGTTAAGTCAAATTCAGCACTTACCTTTCATAAGAGTATACGCTTTTTCCGCATCAAACTTTCTGGCCCTTAAGAATTTGATAAGTTCAGCATCGCTGGTACTAGCGAAGCGAGTTCTAACTCCGGTCGCTTCTACTTTGTCCTCGTCGGTCGCTTCTTGGACTCTGTTTAGACAACAATTGACAGCTGAGATAACATTCTGTACGCACTAATACAAATTAAAAAAAATATATATATTCCAGTGAGAAATTCAGTACTTTATTACAACAGCCAACGACATATGTCACTAATGGCAACTCGATTATCGACAAACAACAACCGAACAAATTTCAATACTACTCGATATTGCTTTTTAGCTTTTTTAGATTTTTGGAGGATTATGACGTCACTGAATCCCCTTGTGACATCACAAGCACGGATTTAGTAATAAAGCGTCATTCCATTCCTTACAATCGTCTTATGGTAGCTTAAGCGTTATTGCAATTAATTATAAGCATTATTTCATGAAAATTATATAGGATATTCAGGCTACATGACTAGTCTCATTCCTATTTTTGGATTTAATTAACATTTGACGATTTTGCATAATGCATTGTAACTACCATCGGTGGTTTAAAACTCGTTGAATATTAAATAAGGAATACATGACAACAATGCCTGCAACCCGCTGTTCGAAACGAATAAATGTTAATACTCGCTGTTGGAATTTGCAACCTGCTGTTCGAAACGAATAAAAGAATACCGATGTTATAACGACTGTCATAGTCTCGGCGGGAAAAATTCCATTATTTTAACAATATAAAAGGCTGTACAGGTAAGTTAGGGCTTTAATCTACCCACGTTTAACCAGTATGTATATATTCTATTTAAGCGGAAATTTGGGGCAATCGCTCAGTGAGTCCGATTTAAATACATAATTTGGGTAGACGACGAACCCCGTAGGGTTTCGGTTTAGAAGTCATTGGTAAAAAATGTAGTCAAAAACACAATCTGCTTGAACTTGCCGCATTCTTATTAATGCACTCACCGCTTCTCAATAATTGCACGAAGTTTTGCTATTTCTCTTTCCCTAGTTTCAGGCGTTTCGTTTAATTCTCTTTCCGCCTGCAAATTTTAATCAATAAAGATTAAACAAAAAACAACATAGGCCGAAAATGAATAACATTTTTTTGTGTAAAACCCCAAAATTTTAAAGATGGATATGCCGACAATATATCATAAGGTAGAGAGGTGCTCGATTTCGATCACCTATAAGATTATAACTAACTACTTAAATTTAAAGGCATGTTCCGTATTTAGCATTTTTGCAGCACACTCATCTCTTACAAATCTAAAATGTAAAATTGGTTTTAAATATTTTACCTTTTTCACAGTATGTATGGGAAGAGGATGCTTTCCTATTATTGGCCCATGATCCTTCGGCGTAAAACTCGTTTCTTGACTCACGGAAATTCTTCGAAAAGTTCCAGCCTGAGATGTTTAAGCGCTTATAAATTACAAACATTATGATAAAATCGATGGACCTAGGGTAAAAGGTAAAAGCTCAAATGCTTCACTTTAACTTCTGCTGTTTTTCACTCAGAAAATGAGACCAAGCTTTATTGTAAAACAATGGGGGCTATAGTTCAAAAATAAAAGAAAATAACTCTTACCATTTCGCTTTTGATGTGTGTCTTCGCAGGATGTTTCACAAATGAACGACAACCAGTAGAAATATGCAGCCCAATTTCCATTTGACCTAATCCATACTTGCATGTGTGTGCATCGTTCCGCGCGCACGCACATACACTTAATCTGATGCATTGTCATTGGTACACAGGCGAGTGAACACAAAATCGGGTTCCATGGATTATTGATTTGATTAACCACTCGACTGAACTGCGATATTCTAATCCGGACTTACATACGCTTTGAAATATTATTTTCTAAATGCACAGCAAAGGTTGTCTTGTGACCGCTGATACAATAAATCTGATGCATTGTATTTGGAGCTCGTCCTTTGAACACAAAATTGCAACGGATCAATACAGGGTGTGTTCAATCATCGGGTCGATCGTTCGTATTGAAATCCAAATTGTAGGCAGATTTGTATTATTACTAAAACCGTGTGTTACATTGAAATCACCACGCCATTCGCTTACATTTGGAAATCATGTTTTAAAATTACCCTTATAGTCGTAACATTACTATTATTGTTATCGCGAGTTGTGCAATATCTGCCTGGCGTAAGATTTTGGAGAGTTTTGATATCATTTTTTATGTATAGAAGTAATGTTCAAGTTATAGTATAGTCTACTGTGTAAAATATTTTAAAAACCGAAAATTTTGGTAACTAGAGAGTGTCAACCACGTGTTTAACCACCACTATATGTAAAACACATGTCGTATGCCATATATTCATGCTACAGGGTCCCTAACCACAATTTGTATTTTATACACCGAGTATGTACTTTGTTTCTGCAAGCATAAACGCATGGGTCCCATAGTTATTAGACCAAACTTCTTTTCCATATGTAGCTGAGAAAAGTATAAACGTCTTAAATTTACGAACATTTCACCACAAATGTTTCAAATTAAAGCTTGTTTTCAAGCGTGGTGGTAAAATAAAGCTAAATTTCCAAAATAGCCCGATTTCATGGTTTCAGGTTATTCCCCTGGGTTTAGTAGATAAGTTTCTGTTTTACATATGTGGGTCATGTTATGTAACAATTCTTTAAGTTTTATTTAGTTTTGTCGACTCCTTGTTGGATATGTCAGTGCGATATGGCATGCCTGTCAAAATCATAATTCAAGAACATATTTTCTGTTTTTTAGGGGAATTGCCCTATGAAAATGTTTTCTTTCTTTTAATAAATTGACTCACAGAGTGTTTAATGGGTCTAACATTTTACCAAATCTGATCAAAATTAGAGCAGCCATTCAAGCGCTATGCCCCAAAAAGTCAATTTATTAGAAAAAAAAACGTTTTGGTTTTTAACGTCTCAGAGGAATTCCCCTAGATTCGTTTACCCAAATTATAGTTTTTGCATATCTAGACCATGTTCTATTACAAATGTCAAATTTTTATTACGATTCCATTACTCTTTCTGGTAGATGTCGGGGCGCCATGACATGCATGTTGCTATCATGATTTGAGGGAAAAAATCATATTTTTTAGGGTATTTCATTAGGTAATCTTTTTTATTTGTTTTAAGTGCTAAATCAGTGACTAATGCACTTGCATTTCCACCGAATCTCGATTAAAATTGGAGAATCTGTTCAAGCGCTATCCCGTAAAAATCAATTCTTTTAGAAATTTTTTTTTGTTTTTTAAGGTCTCAGGTGAATTTCCATAAATTTATCACCCACAATTTTGGATTTCTGCATATGTAGGCCATGTTGTCCAAAAAAATGTCAAATTTTATTTGCGATTCCATTACACCTTTTGGTAAATGTCGGGGTGAAATGGCATGCTTGTCACAATCCTGATTTGAGAACAAAAACCTATTTTTTGGGGTATTTCCCTAGGGATTTGTTTTATTTTGTTAAGGTGTTAAAAGAAGTGACTAATTACTTACATTCCACCAAATCTGATTAAAATTGAAGCAGCCGTTAAAGCGCTATGCCCGAAAAAGCTAACAAAATGACAAAAACTACCGTTTAGGTGTTTAACGTATTAAGGAAATTCCCCTTGATTTATTATCCAAAAATTTGGTTTTTGCATTTCTAGCCCATTTTGTCTAACAAATGTCAAAGTTTCATTGCAATTCCTTTACCCCTTCTGGTAGATGTCGTTGCCACAAGCCATGCCTATCACAATCATGATTTAGAAACAAATCTTCATTTTTAGGGTATTTCCCTAGGTAAATATTTAAATTTTTTTAATTGTTATATCAGTGGCTAATGCACTTATACTTCAGCTAAATCTAATTAAAGTTGGAGTAGCCGTTCAAGCTCTGTGCCCAAAAATGCTAAATTTTTAGAAAAAAAATACCGTCTTTGGTTTTTCACCTCCCAGGGGAATTTCTTCTGGGTATGTAACCCATAATTTTTAGTTTCTGCATATCTATACCACGTTGTTTAACAAATGACAAAGTTTTATTGCAATTCCATTACCCCTTCCGGTAGATGTTGGAGCCACAAGCCATGCCTATCACAATCATAATTTAGAAACGTATCTTCATTTTTAGGGTATTTCCCTAGGCAAATATTTTGTTTCTTCTAATTGGTAAAGCAGTGGCTAACACACTATTATTTTACCAAATTTGATCATAATTGGATCAGCCGTTCAAGCGTTATGCCCAAAAATGCTAAACTTTTAGACAAAAATACCGTTTTGTTTTTTGATCTCCCAGGGGAATTCCCCTGGGTATATAACCCAAAATTTTAGTTTCTGCATATCTATACCACATTATTTAACAAATGACAAAGTTTTATTGCGATTCCATTACCCCTTTCGTTAGATGTTGGACCCACAAGCCATGCCTATCACAATCATGACTTAGTAACAAATCTTCATTTTTAGGGTATTTCCCTGGGTAAATATTTTGTTTCTTCCTAATTAGTAAAGCAGTTGCTAACACACTATTATTTTACCAAATTTGATCATAATTGGATCAGCCGTTCAAGCGTTAA
>CH000070.1:8936-42970 GCA_000149265.1 Ciona savignyi | reverse complement strand
ATTCATTGTCACGTTTAAATAGCGAATTGTGTGTGTCACAAGTGCACGGTCTGATATCAACCTAGCCAAAGATAATAAGGCACTTTAAAGTTAGGAGTGCTGATGTAAGAGCTGCCGATTTCATACTTGGGGGGCCATCTGTTTAGGATTTTAAACGTAAAATTTTAATAAATTGAAAGCGGTCGCGAGCTTACAAGTTTGAAAAGGCCTAGTTTACAGTTTAGGTCAATGCTAATATAAATGCTTGCTTAAACAATATAATGTTATGCTTGCTTTACTTACGAAAGTAGAATTTGATTGCTTAGCCACATTAGCATGCATAATTTAATTATTGCCTTGCGAAATCATTAAGCTTTATTAATTACGTAGCCTGCATGTGCTAAGTGTCCATATTTTAAATTAGTTACTGTTTAAATGATGATTTGTTTATTACCTCTTTTAATTAATTTTTTACATTTTATTATTAACTTTTAATAACTGTCTTTACATATTAATAAACGCTTTGTTAAATATAAAAAATTATTTAAAAATTTTATCAAAAGTAAATTTTTTTGAGGTAAAAATATTTTTTCTCACATTCAATTGTAAACTTGACCTAGGATGCATCCAATGAAGCTGAAACCACGAAAACTCGATCGAGACGTCGTGGTAAAGTAGTGCAAGAGCCGGAGGAACCTGCCACAAACAAAATACCCAATATGGCAAGAATGGGTGATATTCTTAAAAATTCACCCGTCGGACAAGGTTTTTGTCAACAATTTTTATATTTTTCCTCATTTTAAAGCTAATATCCGACTAAAACTACCACACAGGCTATACAAGGGTAATTGGGCAACGCTAATGTGTGGAAAAGGGGAAAACTGCTCAACAAAACCATGGAAATTAATTTGAAACCTTCCCTAAACGCTAATCTCAACCCTTGAACGAACTAACCCTAACTCTAACCCCATGTTTAAAACTAACAATAATGCCCCTTCATTTTAGTATGTAGTTTCCCGCTTTCCCTCCTTATAGTTTTCTCAAGAGTAATTTGTTAAGGTTGCTTTGCTTTATAATGCTAGATCTATTCAGGGCTAGATACTATATTTTTTCTAGTTCTGACTTATTCTTTTGTTTTAGTTTTATTCTTCCTTTTATCTTATGGTTCCTCTGTATAATAACAATCAATTATTTACACCATAAAATTATAGTTTTTTTGTATGGTTTGACGATTTATACACAACTATCGTCTTTAGTCCTAGTTCTAGTTGCATCTGTAGTTACAGTAACATTCTCTTGGGCCTATTTTAAATTACAAAACCTAATCTTAAAAGCCCGGCATGGTCCTTGTGCCAACATGAGCCGGTTCACGGTACTAGTGTGATCATTATTGTCAATTACAGCGCTGAAGAGGTTCGAGGCAGCCATCTCACCATCGCGATCTCCCACTATAACCAGCCCAGCCACCGCGCTCAACTACAACGATCAGGTTGCTTATCTTAGTACAAATTCTTAACCACGGCATCTTGGGGGCCCCTTTTACGGACATTGCCTGAACCCAGCGAATTATTGGGTTTTACCAAATTGAAGGAACATGTCTCATCATATACAACACACTGCAATAGCTCCGTAAACCCGACGATGGGCGCGAGGTGATCTGACGATTGCCCGTGTGTTAACCCCCTTGGTTTTCCCATTGACGGGGATAAACATAAATATACTATCCTATCAAAAGCAAAAGTTCCAAAATCAAATCGGTGCTTTTACGTTATCAATCGCTGTAACTGAAAGTACAAATTTTGATAATTGCTTTTGTTGAGATAATTGTTATGATTTCACCGTATATATTACATTTAAAGTACTTTAAAGACGTGTTATTAATCTACTGGATTTAAAAAGGACGCTTAAAGTTGTATTAAAGTTTTGAAATTTTCATTTTAACCAAACTCTTGCTGTTTTCCGGTAATAAAACTAGATTATTCTGGAGTTGTAAAAATGAAATTCTATGCTCATACGCATCCTCCTAACTTGGCCAATAATCTCCACAAATATGTCTTGTTTACCACTCCTTCCGTCCACTTTTACATAACGCTAATATTTGTATCGTGTTTGTCTCACAGAACCGTCAGTCAACCAGGCGGGTGCGTAAACTGCACGCCGACGATATCTCGCTGCCCTTGGAGTGCACACCAAATGAGAATTCGGCGTTAGGGACTCCCGGGCGGGGCGTCGCGGTCTTGTCACAAACCCAGAACGTGGATAGACCCGGTTCTAGAAGACTCAGAAAACGAAAATAAAATCTACACAAACATTTTTAGTCGAAAACGTTTTTTCCTAATCTATTGTTATAAACTGGGTAACATACGTCCACAGCCTTTAATGATGTTGACTGACAACTAATCGATTAAACCAAATATTTCATAATATTATATATTGGTGCTCTTTGCATTTGTGCCATGCTGCAAAACACACTGCATCTTAGCGTTTTGCAATTCTTGTACTGCCCTATATGACCAATGTTTTTCTTCTGACTGTACATACTGAATTCGTGTATATACATTTCTTGTTGGAATAAACGCTACTGCATAACCTTTCAAAAGTTGTTAATACAAATGGGCCTTCTAACAAAAATAGACTATAGTCTTATTTTACAAGTATTCTTTTCGCTGGCGTTTGCAAAAGAGTGGCGTCAATCAATCGCTAACTGTCTGCAGATAGTAGAAACGTAGAGATATTCATGTTTATCCTCGTGAATGGGAAAACCAAGAGGGTTAACACACGGCCATCCTCTGATCGCCTCACGCCCATCGTCGGGTTACCGGAGCTATTGCAGTGTGTTGTGTGATAGACACGTTCCTTTAATTTAGTAGAACCCACAAATACGCTGGGTTTAGGCAATGTCCGTAAAGTGCCTTGCAAAAGGACACAACCGACCAGTTTCGTACCTGCAACCTTTCGGTTCAAAGGCGTCGCACTTCACCGCCAGACTAACCGGTAGGACATGGACTAGACCCAATGGAATTATTGGTTGTACTAAAACTGAAAGAACCTCCGTAGCATATAAAACTAACTTCAAAGGCTTTGGTAACTGGACGGTGGGAGCAAGGTAATCTGACGATTCTCTTTCCGTTAAGACCCTTTTACGTGTTCGCAGATTACGATCATATTTTTTTCTGTCTATTTATTTTGCTAATTTACAAATTGTATTATACGTTTACTGTAAAAGATAAGATACTCATAATACAATAGTCAATATACACAATGGTGTTACGTAAGCTAAGCTTTAGTTAACCATCCGCTATTCATACGCGGTATTGGAAGCCTGCCATACAGTACTGACATATAGACATCCTGCTATACAGGATAATTTCCAGATTTTACGCACGCACGTACATACAACAGGCACTTTACCACACACTAGTACTGCAGTTTCATTTGCACCAGGCAATGAAAAAGAATATGACCACCCAAAATTGGTTTCAGTTCAGAGAATATTTAATAATTATGCAATGAAGATAGTTGATTAAATCCTAATTATTCAGCGAGGAACAAAAATGGACAACAACATTCGTTAATACATGAGAAAAATGATTGAAAAACAGTGTTTTTTAGTGTGTTTTTTTCTATGCGATATTAGATTCGCGAGAATTATTAGATTGGTTTGTTTTTTTATTTTTCAAAACACGCATCAACCACCAATTCAGGAAAAAGGAGCAAAACGACAGTTGTAAAAGCAGGTATTTCACCTTAGTAGTCAGAATTGCGTAAAGTCAGAATTGCGTATTAAACTTGATGCATAATTAAAATAAGTTTCAAAATTTAAAAATAATATTCAAGTCAAAATTTCTTCTATTAACCTCTAAAAGAGGGGGAGATAAATCGTTATTAAAATGGACTACACATGGCAGTTTCTAAAACAAAAAAGGGAGAGTTTTTAAAGATGTTAAACGACCGTCTATTGTTACATGCAAAGCACTTTATTACTACGACTTCTATTTAAGATATTTCAAAGATAACTAGCTCGATGTAATGGCAATAAAGCCTGGATTATGTAAAATTTAAGCATTTGGACCTTATGCGCAGTTAAATGATTGCGCTTGTGAGCGAACAATCATTTAAAGTTTGTCATCACGTTATTTCCGGTTTTTATCCCAATGTCGTGATAGCTATCACCATACTATATACAGGCAAATCGAAGTTTGCAGATTTATTTTGCTTTAACTGTAGAATTGAAAATTAAAGAGTTACTAATTTTTACCCTGTCAACTGGTGCAAGTAGGCCCGTGACACCAACTCTGGCGCATAATCCGACCAAAGTGCTGACTATAGTAAAGAAATATTTTATGCCTCTGCCGTTTTAAAGTGTGAATAAGCGCATAGAAATATTCTAATACAGCAATAAAAAATAGCATTTTTATACGCAACAAGAGAGTGTCAACCACTTGTTTAACCACCACTATTTATAAAACATATTTTTATTCTGTATGTTTATGCAACATAGTCCTTATCACACTTGCAATATTTTTTACACCGAGTAGGCAGTGTAGTTTGTTTTGCAAGCAAAACAATTGGGTTTCTTGCCAGCTGCTTGTATCATGTTATCTGATTAGGGAACCTGATTGTATAAACATCTTGCGTACAATATGTGTTTTACAAATAGAAGTAACAAAAATGTGCCTGACACTTTCTAGTTAAAATAACTTCTTTTCTGTATTATTCAATCATCATGTCGTAATGTTACTTATATTTGAGGCTGGCTCGGGTCGGCAACCCCACCAATAACAATTAACCCACTACCGGTAACCGTTAATGTTCCACTTATATTTATAATTAAGCATGCAACATGTTTATCATTGCTAAGTGGGAATATTCATGGATAGGAAGGGGTCGTTATCACACGGGCAATCGTCAGATTACCTCGCGAATACGCTCGGGTGCGTTCCAACACGGATAACAGACATATTAACTTGTGTCCACTCTCGGCTTACCAAAGGCATTGCAGCATGTTTGTATATGATTTCGTTCTTTAATTTTAGAGGAACCCGTCCACGCGCGATGTCCGCTAAGTGCCTTGCCCCATGACACAACCGAGCAGCCACTGAACAGTTTCAAATTTGTAACCCTTCTACTGAAAGGCGTCTTAATAACCCGCCAAGCATTTTAATTACAAGTCACTAAATAAACTAAATGTTTAAAATAATAGTTACGTTCACATTAAATCTGTTTTTCACGGCGGTAAGCTATTGGCAACTAAATACACAAGACGAGCGTTGTGCAATATAAAGAGAGATCGGTCTTCAAAAAAATAAAAAAATATTTGTAGTTGGGAACGAACAAATCTATTCTGTTCATGACCGTTGAGCCTCTACCGCAAAACAGCTAGTAGGTTCTATTGAAGCCTATGTGTTGCCCTTGACACTACTCTTGACTATTTAATTGAATAAAATAACTTTCACGGAATTAGAATTAATTTCCGTTGTCTTTATGTTAGTTAAGTAAGCGTTTATCAGAAAAACCTTAAATGAACAAGACAAACAAGAGATAGTAATATACAGGCACACGTAGTCTTTTAATGACCGCACTAACGTTTTATATCCGATCATTGGCAAACAGGTGTAGTAGATATATCTAGTTTATTTCAATTTAAGATAAAATTAATACAGAACAGGTTTAGGTGCCATGGATAAACGTGCAATCTGCTACAAGCGTCGCCCAATAACTATCGGATGTATGTTTGTAGTAGCTGTGCTTCTATACTACAATTGGTTTATTGTTGTGGAAATCTTCTACAGATCAAAGGGTAAGAGACTTATTTTATCCGTTAAAACAATTGGTATTAATATGGAGAGCAGATGAAATAAAATTGTTCCAAAATGCCCTAACTTGGGCTAATTTAAAGTACAACTATTAATGTGAGCTTTGGTATTATCTTATGCATCAATGTTTTATTTGCAGAATTTATATCATTCCACCCAAAGTACGTAGGTAAGTGAATGACAACAACGAATAGACGGTAAGGTCGAAAACATTCCAAACCAATTATGTTTAGATGGAATACCTGGTCTCGCACCACCCGAAGAAGAGTCGGAAAGATTGTGGAAATTTGCGCATAAAATCCAGGTAAGCAAATGATTTTAAGTTACATCTCACTGTGTATAGTGTAGATGTAGACCAACAGCACCACGTTTTATTGCCTTTGTCAAGTTTAACATTTATGAGCTGTTCGTAATAACTCTGAGAATTAAAGTCTAACAAGTTCTGTATTATTACCAAGTATAATTTATATAGCAGCACTTTTAAAAACTAGGCTATCTTCACTTACTTAACTTATAAATATGCGAATTGCAAAAAAACAACAATCATTATGGGTTTTTTTAGAAAAAAGGGAACTGATATTGTTTTTGTAATTTTTTTGTTTCGTCAAACGCCAGACAAATATGTCATGTCATTCGACATTTTTCACAAAGGGTTATTAATTCGCCATGAAACGTTAAGATTTGTATTCACAAATCATAAATTTTGGTAATGAGCCCAGGAGAATTACCCTTGGTTTTCTAGAAAATTAGATCCTACGACCATGGCACTATAGGCCAGAAGCTTCAATTTTTATCAGAATTGCTAAAATGTTAGTCTGTTAACCAATGTATCTTTAATTAGAGAAAAGTAAAAAATAACTTATGTATATAGCCGGAAAAATACTATGTATAATAATTAAGACGCAGGTGTGTGATACCACCTTGACATACCCTAGAAGGAATTAGCGAATCAAACTTAAACTTTAAGAAATGTTACATTACATGATTCAGATATATAAAAACTAAAAATATCGTGATAAGTCCGGGGGCAGTTCCACCAGGCCCGAGAATAAAAGCACCACAACCGTTTTCCCACATTTTAGGCATTTTGTGGCAGATATTCTTAGTTTTTTTGATATCTTTAAACTGAAAAGAACAATTCTCTTTAAATTTAAAATAAAATGTATATAATAAAACTAACATATTAACTAAAATAACCCAGTTTATTCCAACAAACCGACACTAAAACTAAAACCCATTATAATACACTATCGCCACGTATATAAGACAATTGGTCACTCAAAGACGAATAAATGCCTAAAATCAATACAAGCAAATATGCAGGCTTCTGATACACAAAATACAAACAAACGAGCAGACTTTCAATACCCATTTTTAAATAACCCTTTTCGCGGAAATCCCCATAAGGTTTAACTCATGCAAACAGGAGGGTAGAAAATATCCCATTGAAGTCAAAGGTGCTAAGTATTGTATTTTGTAGGTGCTATCTATTGTGAAATGAATATTGTTGTATTGTGTAATCCATTCCTTACTTTATTGAGTTGCCTCCGATGATTTATACCGATTACCCCACGCCCTCGACATTCCTACATTCCCCATGCCAGCTAATTGTATATACCTCGTGTTTGTTTGTCTGTTTAAGGCAGTTGGTACTCGAAAAACTCAGAATACAACAAATATGTAGTGTTTATTTAGTCGTACCACAATAAAATCAATGCATCATAACTATATCAAACACGTAATTCGTATAAAAACTGTTTCAATCGAGTTAAACCTATTAGATGTTAGCATTTTTCTTTATTTGTTTTGTTGCTTGTATACCAACCTTAATTCTTTATTTAGAAGACACGGGTATCAAGTTTGAAAACGTACCTTGGGAGCCCATTAGTTTCTTCTTACAGGAACAAACGTTATACACTTTGTATAGGACAAACTAAGAAGGATTAGGTAACCGTCGTTTGGTTCATTCAGAAACAATGGGTATTAAAACAATCAAGTTTGTATGGGTAACTTGGAAACCCACACTGTCTAGTCTAGAGCACATTTAATGAATGTTAGGCCGTTAATCTATGTTCTTTCAAACTGAAGAAAGTGTTTTTATTACGGAAACAAAAAATAAACCAAACTAAACTACCTAGTCACACTTGGTATATATAATATGAGGTGTATACCCTCTGTTTCTGTAAGCAGAAACTAATGGTTATACAAACTTTATATTTATTTATACTAATGCCCACTTTTTAGGGAAAACTCAAATGTTTTAATTAATGTATTTTTTATTTGAATTTTACAATATCTTAAAGCAGGAAAATAGTCATCTTGCTAATATAGTCATGCTGGCGGGAGATTGCCTTGCGTGATTTTTTATAAATTTGCCACTGCATATCAAATTCATAACTAGCTAATACCTCTAAAAAGTTAAACTTATTCGTTCATTTCATTCCTCTAATTATGGGACGTTAAAACAAACTAATTACATTATTATAAAATAGATTATGTTTTTAATTATTTTGTATAAAGTTGGTGGTAAAGATATCGGTCTATAATCCTTTTCAATTTTTGAAAAGGCACTTAAATTAGTATGATTTGAAATAGAGGCACTTATGGTAGACTTTCTGATTTATACTGTTGTTAAACAATGAGCCAAAATCGGGGATATAATACTAATATCCATTTTAAAACACATAAGAAACTAGAGAGTGTCAATAATATATTAATCATCTCTATTTGTGAAATACGCCTCCATGTTATTACGAATAGTTAAAGGTAAATTAAACTTGAATTAGATATTTTTGTCCATTTCGCTTGTGTGTGACTGAGTTTATTAGGGGGAGTTACCTGGGTAAATTGGTTTAGTTTAATTCAATATACCGAGTTAAATTTAAACATCCTCTACTTATTTAAAATTTAGAGTCTATTGTGTATTTAAAATGTTATGGACAGAATAAAGAGGGCATATATCATTGCATTGTTCAGTTTGTGGTGAATCCCTCTGGAGATATTGATAAATTAATACGTTTGTGCAAATTACGAACATTTCATTTTGCACGTCTGTTACGGGCGTATCGCAGAATGAAATGCAACAAAAAAAGGCTACAATCAATATGCCTTACCTTTAAATTCGAAGGTAAACCATATAGTTACCATGTATATGCTGCAGTGAGAGTAACTAAATTAGCTAAAAGAACAACATCGTTACTATTACTAGCTTTGACTTGAATTGCTAAAATATATATTTGAATTTATTTAAAGTAGCGGTTCCCAAACTGGGCGCCGCGGCGCCCTGGGGAGCCGCGAGACTTTGCCAGGGGCGCCATGAAAGCATGCGGAAGTTGCTTCATTTATTATATTGTTTTCTCACAAAAAAATACAGTACATGTGTTGGTTGGAGACGTATGAGCCTCGTGTGCAACTCCATACAGTATTCGTTTTACTTGTTAAAAATCCATTGTTCGGTGTTAACTGCCACTATTTGCTAACTAACATGGCATTGTTTTCGAATAATGGTTTGTCAAATAACTGCTTTGTATTGATTGACTGTTCGTCACTTTGGTAAATAGTTTTGAAGAGTTTGAATGGTTATCAAAATACGTACTAGTCTGAATATACAATATACAATACTTAGAGTTTGAAAATTTTGGCTTTATGAGGAAGCCGCAAGGTTTAATAAGTTTCCAAAAGGCGCCGCCAACAAAAAAAGTTTGGGAACCGCTGATTTAAAGCAATCTTATTTGTGATTTTAATCCAATTTGTGATTTTAAACCGTTTGTGATTTTAATCCAATTTGTTGCCTTAATTTGTAGTAAAGGCAGAATTTTGTTGACCTTTTACTAGCAAAAAACAATAATATTTTCCCATTTATATTGTTTTACGTAATATATATATGTGAGTTTTAATTGTAAGTGACCGTGACAAACTTCTCTTTTTATATTTAGTCATGCCATTTTTCTTGAAAGGCCTTCGTAATTAGCTATTCTAAACGGTAGTAGGCTATATTAAATGTATATATAGGTATATTTTGACAGCATGAAAATGTGTTTTTTCTTATGTCGAAACCACCACATATTTGGATATATTTATGTTGAATAACAGTTTACAGTCACACAAACCCAAAAACGAAGTTAAGTTAAGCTACATGCAGCACGCTAGACATGAAAATACAATGGTTATATAAAGGCATAGGAGGCGGGGTGTGACGAACGGTATTTGTACAAGGACGTTTATTTCGAACAGTTTATTGTTCCGTAGTCTGGCTGTAATTGATTAGGGTTGCCTCCCTTATAGCAGTGTTTTCGGTACCATTATTCGAAAACCGCCATGATTCAACGTTCCCCTTGTTATAGAAGTTGGCGAATTAAGTGTGAGCGTTTGCATGTGATTTATACACACTACATTAGAATATTTTTTGTCTACTTTATGCAATACGTAAAAATTGAACATACTTTTTCGCCTTTATTCTGTCTAGTGTATAGTCCCTAGAACTATATAATTTGCTTTAATTTCAGTATCGATGCATTAAAACTGCGCGGATTGGTGGTGCAAAAAGTAAATACGAACACCCTAATGACCCCGATGGTGCATACGATGTGTGCTTGGAAGAAAAATTTTGGCCTCTCACCGCTGATCCTTCACATAAATGTCTTGCCTATTCATTTGGCGTTGGAGGCGACATTAGCTTCGACAACGAACTTGCTAAAATGGGCTGTGAAGTACATTCGTTTGATCCAAGTGAGTAGGTTATCTACATGGTTGGCAATATACAGATACAACATAACCTACATTGCACTCATTTGTACGCATCTCGTAATAACGTTCAGTGGTTCAGGTACGGAGTGGGAAAACGGAAAAGTGTTTCCTTCCGGAGTCACCTTCCATAAAATCGGCATCTCTGAGTTTGATCTGGACCGAGATGAAAATGGGTGGAAAATGCGAACGCTGAGTGAGTTAAAAATTGTACAGAATTTTGTGCTGTTTTGTAAACGTTTTCTTAGATATGTTCTACCGGTATATGTACCCTTCGGTATGTGGTAAACCGATTCACCATGGGTAATATCGTTCGCAGAAACATTATTGAGAGAGCTTGGACATGCTGGTAGAACCATCGACTATCTTAAAGTTGATACAGATGCGCCTAGTGGTGGAGGCTTTGAAGACACTGTGAGTGAGAAAAGCCATTTTTCATTTTTGCTATAAGACAAATACTGAGCAATTATATTGCACCTCTCTCATGTTTTCGTCATTAAAACATACAATGATAAATCCTTCCGTGTAAAAAGTTCCGGATGAAAGCGATGTAGGTCTGACTGATATTAAAATCATTTATCTAAAAAAACGTATTTGAAGAATGTACAACTATATATAATAAAATTGAATCATTAATATTTACCCGACTACTCAACTTACATAATTGTTGTACCAACTCGTATGTGCCTTTAATAAAAATTAGGAAATGGCGTAAGCAGGATAATTTTTTTCGAATCAAACGTGACTTAAACTGCGAATTTCATTTTTAATAACAAGATATGTTTTTCAGTTAATGCAGGAGTTATTAGACACCGATCTTCACAAATGTGTTCGTCAGTTCGCAATGGAAGTCCACATACCTGGCCCTATTTCGTTGCCCAAGTGGTTGAGCAGATGCCGTCGTGTCTACCGTCAGATGTCGCATCTGAGCAACATGGGTTACAAAACCTTCAACGTGACGGATAATGTGAGATTCTTGCAAGCAACCCACAATGACCTATCGATAACCGCTGAAAAAGATGTTCGTCCACATTTAGTCTATCAGGAGCGAACCGGTTTGTGGGAAATTATGCAAATCAATACTCAAGCAAATGACAAATGTGAAGTTTCATTATGATAGACCGCTTAGATTTCAAGACAATGCGAGATGTGTCGCAGGAACATAAAAACTATTTTTTAATATCAAATTTTTAATTTTTACTGTCAGAAGACATTTCATTGTACTTTTATAATGATTGATTTTTGCTACGTAATAACCGGAAGTTTTCACCATGCCTGAACGAATTTAAAGTTCCTCTTTAGAGAATTGAACCGAACATTTAACGATTGTGTTCATTAAAACAAGCGCAAATACCATATTAAATAAATAATACTCTGTATTAGTTTTTTTTGTTGACATTATTAACACTTTTGACTGCAATATTCCGCCAAATTTAGTAAGTTTCTAAATGTGCCACGAGTGAAAAAAGTTTGATGTAGACCACGACACAGCATCAGAGGACTGCATTCTAATCCACGTCAAAACAACAGTACGGTCGTGTGGCCGAATGGTTAGCGCGGCCGATACATATACCGACTTATATATATAAAAACGTCACAAGTGACGGCCCCATTTTAAGTTCAAAACTTGTCGGGTTGGTTCACACAAGATTACCAACTATTTTATATCGGGCCTTATTTCGAAATCATTGTGCTTTTGTCTGATTGAGTAACTTGTTGGACTATTGCGTCGCCTTTCGGCCGAAGGGTTAAAGATTCGAAACTGGTCGCTAGAAGGTCGGTTGTGTTCTTGAGCAAGACATTTAACAGACATTGCCTGGTCCCAGAGGGGATTAATGGGTTCTACCTAAATCAAAGAAACGTTTTAATCATACTTAACACACTGCAATAGCTCCGCAAAATTCGACAGTAGGCGCGAGGTAATCTGACAATTACCCATATGATAACGCTATCTTAGGTTTTCCTTCTCACAGGGATAAACCAAGAATATTTTAACAAGTCACCAAGGCCGTCTTCGTACAGATATCAGTTTCTGAATAGGTCTCGATAATTATTTAACCACACGAGTGCACCGGTTGATCTCTAATACAAGCTATAACCAAATTAACCGTTCATGATTTGAGTCATCTTTTAGTAGACAAGTCGAAACTGCTTGCGCGTGCAGTAAAGCTGCTATTGTTGGTTTCAGAAAGTTGTTGTGCTTCAGCAGTACCAACGGCAAATGGTTTTTAGAGTATTTAGACAATAACTATCCATATAAAGAGAGCTGGGCCCGATTTACTACCAAAATTTATCCACCATGATGAAACTCAACATATGTATAGTCGGTATTATAGTAGAAGTTTTTTGCGGCTGTTGTCTGTTTGGTACGTATTCAAATTTTATAAGAAAGTTAGTTTTATTTCTTTGTAGTAGCAATTGTGGAAGTGGGCAATTAAAAGGAGTAAAAATAAAGGAAATGGGAAAGTAGGGAAATTGTACACCAAAATGAAGTTTATGGCTTTAGGGTTAGTGCTATGGTTAGTTTTAAGTTGAGATTAGTGTTGGGAGCAGGATTAGAGTTAGTTTTCATAAGTTTATTGTACAGTTTCCCTTCTTCCTATTTCTCTTTTTTAGTGTTGTCTGTTTTAGCATAGTTAGTTCGGATACTCGCAAATTTGGGACAGTGCTAACGAAAATTTATATTAACCGAAGTTATAACCCATCATCGCCCAAATTAAAATTACGTGCATAAATTGTTAATAATCACTAAACAACTAATTGGTAACTTGGTTTACAGAAGTTGTTTACCTTGATTTGGGTTTAATTTTCCTTTTTTTGTATTTCTTTAAGTGTTATGTATGCATTCGCTATTTAAACCACCTTTTTAAGAAAAACGGGTTTAATTGTTTACCCTACCTCTACTTTTAACTGATAATACGAACAAATACGTTGTATAAAATTTATCAGCAGTAATTAGGTAACTAAAAAACACAACATTTTCTGTATGCAGAATATTATACCCCAAAGTCAAAATGTGTTAAAAATGTGGTGGATAACAAGTCTAGCAATAAGTTTGCATTTCTAATTTATTACCTCACATTTTAAATCGGGTTCTAATTGATTTTTCACCTACTATTTAAAATTACGAGTTAACAAAATAGATTTTGTATATAAAGGTGAAGCAATGAATAGATGGCGTTTGGCGGCTGCATGCAGACACGAAGATGGTTATTTCAACTGCGGCAAAGGTCGATGTATACCTAGAAACTACGTTCGAAACACCAGAGATGATTGTGGAAATCAAGCAGATGAAATTAAAGGTATAGATGATAAAATGGTACATATACCACACGTTATCACACGGATAACCTACAGATTTACGACGGTTCTGAGGTGTTATCACACAGGTAATCGTTAGATTTACCTCGGGAATTGAATGGTATGACATGAGCAACCGTAATCCTGAATATTCTTTCCTCTATTCTAATATGCGTTGCTTTATCATATAAACATACCCACATAAATCAAGCGACCAGTTTCGATCCAGCAACTATTCAGCTGAAATGTGACGTATACTAACCCAGCAAATTATTCGACCGAACCGAATATTATCATGTCACTGCATCATTGCTTAACAGTTTCGTAATGACTGACTGCTAGCCAAAATACATGTGCATCTTCATTACATCGTTTTATTCATTTCCCGTCACCTTTAAAAATTAATTGTCTCAGCCAAACTAAACTGCTCCGATGACGAAGTTAGGTGCCGCGTGACAAACCGATGCGTTCACCGTAAATTCATCAACACCATCGACAGTTGCACAGAAAACCAGCAAATGATTTTACCATGTCGGAAACATGAAGGTTTTAACATATTATAATATTAATTCAACAATAAATAGTTCCACAATGTTAGTCCTACAATGGTACATGGTCTACAATGGTCATCCGTTTATTTTATTTTTTATTTAAATCTGATTTTTTAAGTTCACACTATGCAACGACGGCTGTGAAAATTGGAAACTAAAGAACTATGGTGTTCTGATAGGTTCCTTGTTGGAAATCTGTGTTATAGATGGCGAATTCGGTCTCCTAATTCACATTGACCCTTTATTTGTAGAGTTAAACAGTGTCTGTTTGGAGCAGAATCGGTTTCCTCCAAACTCAATTGTGATCATTCATTTAGTAGTTCGTTCTTAACGATTAAAACTTCAATTCATTATTGATTATGGCCGTACTGTCTCCTTGTAATTGGGTACATCTCTCTATGTAGATATGTATCACGTATAATTGTTTATAGAATTCACGTGCGAGGAGAGTCGTAAATGCATTGAGAGATGGAAAGTAATGAACGGGGATAATGACTGTGCAACCATGCTGATGCCACATGATACAAGCGACGAGACAGCTTCATTGGAGTTCTGCACTCAGAGTGAATTCGCTTGTCGCTCATGGCGAGGATATGATATTTGCATCCCACGTGAATGGGTCAGAGATGGGTTTAGTGATTGTGATGAAGGGTTGGACGAAACTACAATCCCGCATTGCGATGATGCATCCGAATTTCGGTGCAAGGAAGATGGGAGATGCATTGCAAGATACCGGGTCATGGACCACTTTCCTGACTGCAGTCAAGGTTCGGACGAAATGGAAGCGATTCGTTGTTTGGAATCGGAATTCACTTGCACCGATACCGGTAGATGCATTCCTATATCTTGGAGGAAAAACACCATCCGAGACTGTAATGACGGAAAGGACGAACTTGGTATTCCAATGAACGATACTTGCTTAGAAACTTATTTTCGCTGCCCTTACACTTACCGATGCATACCTAGATCTTACTTATGTGATGGTATAGATCACTGTGGTGATTGTACTGATGAGATTGAGACTTGTGAGGAACCGGTTATGTTTCGATGTCCCAATGATTGGTCAACGACTTGCATCCACTGGTCGTATGCTTGCGATCCTTATACAGATTGCCAATTTCCGGGAGATGATATTATCAGTACAGGTCCTGGTTTTAAATGTGAAAAGCATTATTTAGGTGTGGACGATTCAACACGATATTGTGTATTGCCTCAGTGGTCCCTCAGGGATTCTTATGTTAGTTGTGTTGATCGATCCGACTTGTGTTTCGAAAATGACACATTTCACTGCAGTTTGTGTTTGGACGGGAAAACTATAATTGCTCCAGGACAAATCTGTGATGGCGTCTTCGACTGTCCCGACTTGTCGGATGAATGCCTTTGCGTTCTATCCGATGGATTGGTAACGCAACAACTTTGCGTAAACGTTTGCTACGATTCGTCAAATAACTCGTGTTCATCGTGCGTTAGTGGGCAGTTTTTCTGTGATGGTATTTGTTTGCCAATAACCGCTATTTGTAATGGATCTGTAGACTGCAATTCCTCTAAAATCGATGAGCACTATTGCACAAAAGAAACAAAATCACTGATCTCTGTTAAGCAAAATGATTTCGTTTGTGAAATTTTGCCCGAGACGTTCCAGCGTTTTATTGAAAGTGCAGGTTTCTTGGACTTGGCAAACCAAAATTTCCCAACAGCGGCAAAACGGTAAGTCCGGATACTCTCTATAGTGTACATGCCCTTTTTTAACCAGGCTAAATTTGATGGTACAGCCAGTAATTTAGATCGTTTTTGTATATAAATCGGTATGTGAATAGATGCTAAATGACATTGATATATGCCTTCTACACAGATGCGACGGCATCACTGAATGTAGAAATATTGAGGATGAATGTAGCACAGAAGCAAATTGTACTAACAAACCACAAGTTTGTGATGACATACCGTTGATTTCGGTAAGTATATGTAACATTTGATCTGATCAATTGTTAGAGGGTGGCCTTTTTGGAAAGGAAAGGTTGTCGGTTCCAAACTAGTCGTTTATGTCTTTAGGCAAGATACTTAGCAAACATCGTCCATATTTAGTGAATTAATTGGTTTTACTAAAACTAGAAAAATGTCTTTTTAATATTGTTTTATAAATATTTAGCATTAATTGAAACAGTGGGCACTCGACAATCTGACGATTTCCGTTGTGATAACACCCTCTGCGTTTTCTCAATCAATTAACACACTGTTATAGCACCTGGGGAGAGATCTCACTATTCAGTGTGTGATAATGCCGATTGCTTTTAACCAGTAACGGAATAAAAAAATGAATACCGCGTCCTTTATTAAACCGAATATACCAAACCAGCAAATTGTCCCGACCGGGTTTGCTGGTTTGACCCAGGATGAAAGTATAGAAATCCGACGATGCGACGGGGTCTTTAATTTTGTTTTCGGATTTTCCATTTGCAACGGAATAAAAGAATGCGAGGACGGTGCAGACGAGAGGAATTGTTCTGGTCGGTTTTCCTGCGACGCCGGTCAAGTGGAATGGCTGACAGGTTAATAGTTTTTTCATTAACTTGTGCTTTACCTTTCAATCGAAGGATTAAAGAATCGAAACTGGTCTATAACTAATTGGTTGTTTGTTGGGTAAGGAACTTTTCCCACTCCTCAGGGTAGAAATGAAACATACATTCAAATAGCCGCTCACCTTTTGACCTAATCTAATTTTATAGGAAAGAAAGATCAGATAAGTATTGAAAAGTCGAAAGTTTGCGATGCGAAATATCCCACCGACTGTTTGGACGGATCAGACGAGATGGGGTGTAGCCTCGGAAGCCATTTTTACTGTGAAGGCGGTTCCCCTCTCTTTGTTCGGAGAAGCCAAGTGCTTAATGGGGTAAGAGATTGTGCGGATTATTCGGATGAATGCCCACCGGAGATCTTTATAAACAATGCTTTAACCTCTCGAACGGAAATGATTAAGAATCCGTTTTTTAAAACAATGGTTTGGATCATGGCCCTACTTGCAATTCTTGGGAACTCAAGAGTGTTTGTGATTTTATGTAAATCTTTGTGGAGTAACAGGAAAAAGGCAAAAAGTGCCCAGGCATCCTCTGTATCCACAGTGAATAAACTTCTTATTCTTAACCTTTCAATCGCCGACTTTCTTATGGGTATTTCTCTACTCATAATCGCTTCTAAGTCAGCACAATATTCTGGCCAGTATTGCTTAAGGGATATGAACTGGAGAAGTAGTGGTACATGTAACACCGTTGGCGTGTTATCTGTAATATCATCCGAGGCATCGGTGTTTACTCTCGTGTGCATTACTTCCTACAGACTCTACAGTGTTTACTTTCCCATTCAAACCCGCACCTTAAGCAGACGAGTCTGTGGATGGTGGATAGTTTGCATTTGGACAATAAGTTTTACTATTGCACTAATTCCATTGGCTGATAGTTTATCAAGGACAATGGTAAAGTCAATGGTAATTCAACCCACTGCTTACCTCAATAAAGAAACCATCAAATTTGACCAATTGTTAGAGTTCACCAAGCGGATTACAGTATTGCACAAAAACCAAAGTTTTTCTGAAACTGACAATCTTAACACGTGGATGTCCCTGGAACATTATTTAAATATGAATTTTCAGGATTATGCTCCCAAGAGATTAGGATACTTCGGCTATTACAGTGCTAGCGCTGTATGTATTCCAAGATATTTTAAACTGAACACGGACGACACAAGTCTTAGCCCTCTTTCTCCTGTCGTCGTTTTGTTTAACTTTATTGCTCTAATCTACATCTGTGCGGCATATATTGCGATTTACCAACGTTCCTCTGCTAGCAGGGAATCCACGGAACAACGCCAAAACGAACAGCGACAAATCGCCGCCAAAAAGATGCAACGAAAAATCTCGATTCTTATTCTAACAGATCTAACTTGTTGGCTGCCAGTATGTCTGATGACTTTTATAAGTTTGGGAAGATTTGGATTACCAGATGAAGTATACGCCGCTTCTGCCATCATTTTTCTACCTATCAACAGCTCATTGAATCCTCTCATTTATACTGACGCCTTGACCAAACTGTACAACGCTGCTAGAGGAATAATCTTGTTCAGCCGTTCTTTGTATGGCCAAGTAATAATAAGCAACAGCGAAGAACAATACAACACTACTTCGGTCTAAAACCAAGGACTTATTCGTTAACTTGATTACGTTTAGCCAATGGCGAAAATTCTACTAATTTGGGGTTTGACGATCGCGTTTTATATTTTTCATCGGTTTTAATTTATTATCATAACGAGATCCATTTTCTTATATCCTGATTTCTTTAATTTTATTTAAAATTATGCGTATTTTGAATACTTTAGTTTTACGCTGTAGAATAGTAACCAAATAAATCCAATATGTTTGCTTGTCTGCAAAATAATTTTTAATAACATCAAAAATGGATGGCCTATTGACAATAACTAAAAATACATAGGGAATGATCTATTGTAATGATGTAACAAAACTTATAAAAGACCATTCAGTATAGCCAAGAAAGAAAATGTTAGTGAGGGCCTGGTTGCTTGGTTAATACGTCGCCTCGGCCAAATAGTTTTAGGTTCGTAACTAGTCCCCAGCTAATCTTAGAAAGAAATTAATTTTGTCTCTTCACAATTATTTTAAAATGATAATTAAAAAAAAACTAAAAGGTTACCTTAATTCTTTATATGCCTAAAACATTTTTTTATATTTTTTAACGCATTATACTCGTCGTAAACTTACTTCATACTGCTTCTACTATTCGTATACAAAGCGGTACGATCTGAATAGATTTCATTTTTTAATTTCCATAAATTGAAACAAGTTTTCTTGCTTTATATCGACCCGAAGAAAATGGAATTGGACGTTTAGGCTGCGTATAGCTTGAACAAAAAAATAACTCTACCCTGTTGGTTGCCTTAAGTTCTCATTCTTTGTTTTCATCGGCATCCCCTCATCGGAATCCATTTCTAAAATTAATCTCAGTTATAAGCCTCCTCGTAAATACAAGTGGTTAAATAGTACGCACCGAAAATGTTATTGTCAGGCTAACATAACTTCAAATAAAGATCGCCCCAAGAACTATCAAACTATTTAGAATTTTTTTTTATTTTTTTACCGTTGCGCCACACTTCATAATTTATGGCGAAAAACATGCTAAAAAATAATTCAAGGTAAGAATGAGCAAATTAAAGCAGGTATGTGCTTGTTTAATCGAATGAGTTGCGACATGCGAAATATTTTCTCTTAGAATATTTTCACTCGTCGCATCACGATGATGTCATAACTTCCTGTAACTTTCCCTTAACTCAGCACGTTCTCTATCATTGCGGGATGCGTATATCATATATTGAGTGGATGTTTTGATGTTGCTTAAATCTTAACGCAAATTAAAAGTAATTTTTCACTGGATAATTAAACTATATTTGAAGAGCAACCCTTGGTAATTTCTAAAGGACATGCTGTTACGACATGGTATTTTTTTCAAAAATTTTAGCTTTTTTGGGCATAGCGCATGAACGGCTGCTCCAATTTTGATCAAATTTGGTAAAATAGTAGTGTGTTAGCCACTGCGTTACCAATTAGAAGAAACAAAATATTTACCTAGGAAAATAACCGAAAAATAAGGATATGTTTCTAAATCAAGATTGTGACAGACATGGATTGTGGCTCCGACATCTAACAGAAAGGTTAATGGAATCTTAATGAAACTTTGTCATTTGTTAGACCACATGGTCTTGATATGCACAAACTAAAATTTTGGGTAATAAATCCAGGGGAATTCGCTTGATACGTAAAAAACCTAAACGGTATTTTTTTCTAATTTTTTAGCTTTTTCGGGCATAGCGCTTGAACGGCTGCTCCGATTTTAATCAGATTTGTTGAAATGTAAGTAATTAGTCACTTATTTAACACCTAAAGAAAATAAAAAACATCCCTTGGGAAATACCCCCCAAAAATAAGATTTTGTTCTCAAATCAGGATTGTGACAAGCATGCCATTTCACCCCGACATTTACCAAAAGAAGTAATGGAATCGCAAATAAATTTGACCTTTGTTAGACAACATGGTCTAGATATGCAAAAATCAAAATTGTGGGTGATAAATTTAGGGAAATTCCCCTGAGACCTTAAAAATCAAAACGGTATTTTTTCTAAAAAAAATAGCTTTTTACGGGATAGCGCTTGAACAGATTCTCCAATTTTAATCAGATTTGGTAGAATGTGAGTGCATTAGTTACTGATTTAACACTTAAAACAAAAACAAAAAAGACTAGAGAGTGTCAACCACGTGTTTAACCATCACTATTTGTAAAACACATGTCGTATGTCATATATTCATGCTACAGGGTCCCTAACCACAATTTGTATTTTATACACCGAGTATGTACTTTGTTTCTGCAAGCATAAACGCATGGGTCCCATAGTTATTAGACCGAACTTCTTTTCCATGTGTAGTTGAGAAAAGAATAAACGTCTTCTATTTACGAACATTTCACCACAAATGTTTTAAATTAAAGCTTGTTTTCAAGCGTGGTGGTAAAATAAAGCTCAATTTCCAAAATAGCCCAATTTCATGCTTTCAGGGAATTCCTATGGGATTAGTAAATAAGTTTCTGTTTTACATATGTGGGTCATGTTATGTAACAATTCTTAAAGTTTTATTTAGTTTTGTCGACTCCTTGTTGGATATGTCAGTGCGATATGGCATGCCTGTCACAATCACAATTCAAGAACATATTTTCGTTTTTAAGGGTATTACCCTAAGTAAATGTTTTCTTTGTTTTAATTAATTGACTCAGAGTGTTTAATGGTCTAACATTTCACCAAATGTGATCAAAATTAGAGCAGCCGTTGAAGCGGCTATACCCCAAAAAGATAATTTATTAGAAAAAAACGTTTTGGTTTTTAACGTATAAGGGGAATTCCCCTGGATTCATTACTCAACATTATATAGTTTCTGCATATCTAGACCATGTTCTCTTACAAATGTCAAATTTCTTATTGCCATTCCATTAATTTTTCTGGTAGATGTCGGGGCGCCATGCCATGCATGTTGCTATCATGATTTGAGGGGAAAAATCTTAGTTTTTAGGGTATTTCATTAGGTAATCTTTTTTATTTGTTTTAAGTGTTAAATCAGTCACTATTGCACTTACATTCTACCAAATCTGATTAAAATTGAAGAATCTGTTCAAGCGCTATCCCGTAAAAAGCTATTTTTTCAGAAAAAATACCGCTTTGGTTGTTAAGGTCTCAGGGGAATTTCCCTAAATTCATCACCCACAATTTTGATTTCTGCATATCTAGACCATGTTGTCTAACAAAGGTCAAATTTTATTCGCGATTACATTACTTCTTTTGGTAAATGTCGGGGTGAAATGGCATGCTTGTCACAATCCTGATTTAGGAACAAAATCCTATTTTTTTGGGTATTTTCCAAGGGAATTTTTTTATTTTCTTTAGGTGTTAAATAAGTAACTAATTACTTACATTTCAACAATTTGATTTAAATTGGAGCAGCTGTTCAAGCGCTATGCCCGAAAAAGCTAAAAAAAAATACCGTTTAGGTTTTTACCGTATCAAGGGAATTCCCCTGTATTTATTACCCAACATTTTAGTTTGTGCATATTTAGACCATGTGGTCTAACAAATGACGAAGTTTCATTGGGATTCCAATATCCCTTCTGTTAGATGTCGGAGCCACAATCCATGCCTGTCACAATCTTGCTTTAGAAACATATCTTCATTTTTAGGGTATTTTCCTAGGTAAATATTTTGTTTCTTCTAATTGGTAACGCAGAGGCTAACACACTACTATTTTACCAAATATGATCAAAATTGGAGCAGTCGTTCATGCGCTATGCCCAAAAAAGCTAAAATTTTTGAAAAAAATACCGTTTTGGTTTTTCACCTCCCAGGGGAATTCCCCTAGGTATATTACCCAAAATTTTGGTTTCTGCTTATCTAGACCATGTGGTCTAACAAATGACTAAGTTTCATTGCGATTCCATTATCCCTTCTAGTAGATGTCGGAGCCACAAGCCATTCCTGTCAAGCGTTTGACGAAAAAAAAAAAGAAAAAAAAAAAAAAGAAAAAAAAAACGGACAAAAACAATATGTGTCCCATTTTTTCAAATGGGACCCATAATTACCTAATGAAATACCCTAAATAATAAGATTTTGTCCTCAAATCATGATAGCAACATGAATGGCATGGCGCCACGACATCTACCAGAAAGAGTAATGGAATCGCAATAAAAATTTGACATTTGTAAGGGAACATGGTTTAGATATGCAGAAACTATAATGTTGGGTAATAAATCTAGGGGAATTCCCCTTAGACGTTAAAAACCAAAACGTTTTTTTCTAATAAATTATCTTTTTGGGGCACAGCGCTTGAACGGCTGCCCTAATTTTGATCAGATTTGGTGAAATGTTGGACCATTAAACACTCTGAGTCAATTAATTAAAACAAAGAAAACATTTACTTAGGGTAATTCCCTTAAAAACGAAAATATGTTCTTGAATTATGATTCTAACAGGCAGGCCATATCGCACTGACATATCCAACAAGGAGTCGACAAAACTAAATAAAACTTTAAGAATTGTTACATAACATGACCCACATATGTAAAAAAGAAACTTATCTACTAAACCCAGGGGAATTCCCTGAAACCATGAAATCGGGCTATTTTGGAAATTTAGCTTTATTTTACCACCACGCTTGAAAACAAGCTTTAATTTAAAACATTTGTGGTGAAATGTTCGTAAATTTAAGACGTTTATTCTTTTCTCATCTACACATGGAAAAGAAGTTTGGTCTGATAACTATGGGACCCATGCGTTTATGCTTGCAGAAACAAAGTACATACTCAGTGTATAAAATACAAATTATGGTTAGGGACACTGTAGCATGAATATATGGCATACAAAAAGTGTTTTACAAATAGTGGTGGTTAAACACGTGGTTGACACTCTCTAGTTTAATAAAGTATCTAAAACAAAAAACAATTCGATGAGAGGAAAATTTCATGACATTACTAATTGCTGTGATGAGTCAATTTGCATTTGAAACCAACAATTTAAGTTAAAGAATTTGTTATGATAATTTCAGCTCCTAGACAGTGTTACACATCTCAAATACGAACGATATATCGCAGCATCGGTTTGTTGACGAGGGTAATGGCGTACAGTTATCGTTCAGTTGCTCCGGCCTCGCAAGTTTTACCGGACAGGGATTTTCTAAACCATTGAATTTTTGCAATTGCTTAAGTTTAAGGTAAATATAAACGGAAACTGGATGGTTTGTTTTCTTGATCATTATATTTAAAAAATGCAGTGTCAACGTTTTTAACGACAGCAACTTACTTCGGAGTCCTTTCGGGTATTTACACTTTATATTTCAAAGGCTGGACAATATAATAAATAAAATCTTTAATGAAATAAAGTGTTACAGATTCGGAAAATATTTGAAGATCAATTTAAGAAAGGAATAACTTGTTTAACTAACCTTTGTGACCTGTAAGTGACTGGTGAGTGACTTTAATGACGTGGTGTACAAAATGTCATCACCAATATCCGCAGCATTTCTGCTGAACTTTCCAAACTAATATTCAGGAGTGAGCTATTTTAAACAAAGCGTCACATAAGAGGGAGAGAGGGAGATCTTCAAACAACAATTAGTCGAGGTAAGTTAAGGTGCATCAATTCTAATTCTCTAGAAGTATTTTATGTAATCAAACTTTTTTGTAGAGAATTAAAGTAGGAATCCGTTTCACACAGGTCACGTTTAATATTTAGTATCCGTAAATAAATATGAAGTTCTTCGACATGTTGGTCATATTCTGTGGTTTAGACATAACTGTTACAGGTAAGACTTTATTGTAAGAATATTTTTGTTATTTTAAGTCATAATATATATGACAGAAATGACACCCCTACACGGTCAAACTGAGATTTATTCGAATTCCGATTATACGACGAAAACGGCATTTGTAGGATATCATATGTGCATAGAATTTGAACCATTTATCGTCAAAGCATCAGTTACGACCTACAATCCATCTTTGCCGCAAACATTTAAAGCAACAGTGGGTTATATTGACTCCACTGGGTTCTTAGTCAAACTGGAGCGCACTGACCAGTTTATAGGATGGCAAGCTCATCTTGTTGTTCATTGGGTGATATATTTTAAAGGTCAGTACAGTTATATTATACCTTTGTAGCGGGGTAATGGCACACTTTTTTATTTTGTAATTTTTCGATGATTTTTTACTGATTTAGTATTGTTCTAATTCAAACACATATTTTTTCGTCATAAGTGTTGTATTCTGATTTTGTTGAGTACCAACTGACTTAAACAGGCAAACAAACATGAGGTATATACAATTAGCTGGCGCGGGAAATGTAGGAATGTCGAGGGCGTAAGGGAGTAATCATTACAAAACATCGGAGGCAACGCAATAAACTAAGGAACGGTTTACACAATACAACAATAAGATAATTAAGCATATTGCACAAATAAACATCAAATTTAAATAATATTTATTCTTTGCTAAAATAATAGTCCCTGCTAGGTTTTCGCAAAGCAAATATACCGCAAAACCTCAAATTTACCGCAACGACGCTCTATTTTTCAACCCTTTCCTTTTAGTGCCATTCTATTGAGGTGGTGTTCAATTAAAGGGGAAACTATATTTTTCGACTAGCTAGTCAGAATTGTGGAAAGATAAATTTAAATAATAAAAACAACACAGTTAACATCTAACCACTAATAAACAAGAAAAAACATCAAACTTAACACAGTTACTAGAAAGTAATACAAAAATCAAATAAATTTTAATTTTTAATCAGGATAATGAATGTTAAAATGGCGGTCTATTAGAGGTGCCCTTTAATTAGAGGGCGGCGCTCTATTTTTACCCTTCCTTAATAGATTCGTTCTATTAGAGTTGGCGCAAAAAAGTGACGTTCAAATAGAGGTCTACATAACATGATGCAATCGTAAATTATATGTTACACTTAAAAGTAAGCTAAGATTAAGCCCCATATCCCATTGTGGTAGTCTGTCGATGAACGACAAAAGATAAGAACGGTCTTAATATTTAGTATAATGTGTAAAATGATACGCATTAATGCTTTGTTATGAGATGGTTCGGTAATACAATAAAGAATTAAACAACACAGTAACAACATCTGTTGATCTCGTTCAATATAATTGTTGTTAAGTATTTAAACATCAATTTCTTTCAAAGGTTGTCCAAGCGAGGTATACAATTTCCCTCGTGCTAATCAAGTGACGGATTACATTCGATATCGTTTAACTGTACCTAGCCTCTCTGCTGCCACTGTTTGCATGTGGTTTCGAACCTCCAACGTCAGCGGCGACACTTTGCTGAGCTACGCAACCAGTAATGCGCGGAATAATGAAATGTGGATAGTGCTACAAAGTTCTACACGGATCAACTTCTACATGGATAATAACAAAGCAAAATTATTTACTCTCCCGGATATGGCCAACAAATGGGTAAGAGCTACAATCCTAAATGATACGATATAGTGTCAAGCAACTGTATGACAGTTAACACCTAAAGTTAACACTAAACTTTCCAGGCCAAATATATTTTGATCCCTACATTTTGTTTTAAATTTGTTTTAATGTGTTTAGTTAAAAGTAAAATCGCAGCGACTACTACCAGGAGCATAGCACAGCGGGACTCCGACTTACAAAATACGCGCAATTCCAGCAAAACCAAAACAATATTACAGCTTACAATCGTATTTCATTTATTTTTACAAAAAGTTACAGCCAAAAATTTGGTTTCTAAAATATTTTACACGGTATGCTAGGCGTTTTAAACTTGTTAACTCTATTTCTATACGTAGTAAAAATTTATATATTAAAACACAGAGCACAAGTTAATTTCAATGCAAAATCTTACAACCATTTGCTTTATATTACAAGATGCAGATATTTCGCAACTTTCAATAACAATGGTACATTATGACAAATACAAGTGATTTCAATGTTACATCTTTATCGATTGTAATTGTTCCACAGACTCATATGTGCGTTTGGTTTTCAACACAAACATCACAAGTTGGAATGTTCATCAATGGTACCAGCGTAGGTAGTTTCCCGTACAGCGGTGGGGTATTGCGAGATGGAGGATCATTGATATTCGGACAAGACCAGGACCGAGTTAATGCGAGTGGTTTGGATGCTTCGCAATCATTCAGGTCGGTTGTTTTAAATCAAGAAATAAATCCTTAAATTGTATATCAAATGTAGCCTTTACCGACATGCAACAAAGTATCTTTCTTTCGTCAGTATACTGTCACTTTTATTTTTATTTTCTTCTTACACAGCGGACAAATGGTTAGTCCAATGATCTGGCCTCGTGTTCTTAACCAATCGGAGATCAATGACGTCATTCAGCTCTGCCTTTGCCCACGTGATCCAGTAATGGCGATGACGATTGACAAAATGGAGCTTCATGGTGCAGTGAAACACTCATCGGTGGACTGCTTTACTGTGTGAAATTCTCTCCTGAAGAACGTTAAAGGAACATAAATTTGTTTACTCTAATTCCATCATTTCATTAGTAAAGTAAAACTCGAACGTCCATGTCTGTGTATTCTTGTTTTTAGTTATTTATCTTATTCTTAGATGGAAACATCTCTATCGACAATTTACCCCTATCCTGTAATACCGCCGTATCACAAACGCGGAGTTTCAATCCTCTGGAATAAATTTAAATATTTAAACCCAATTTTAGTAATTTTTTATTTTATAATATTGTTCGCCAACATGTGTTTTAATTGAAAATGAAATGGTCTGTTATGCTTAATATTAAGTCATGTACTTTATTTTTTCCTAGGATATGTGTATGTAATTAGTTTTAGGTTGTATATATCCTTTATGTAAGTTCGTTGAAGTTCAATAAAATGTAATTATGAGTTTTCAAAATCATGTGTGATAATAAATGATTCTTTAAAGTCATATTAAATAGTAGTCTTTAATGGTAGATAAACTTCCCAGGCCAAAGATATTTTGATCTCAAAATTATGTTATAACAATACTTTGTAAATGTCGTTTTGCATGGAAATCTATTATTTTTATAATATTCAATGTTTAACATTTTAACCAAAAAAAGAGTAACTTGTTTGACTAACCTTAGTGACGTAAATGCAATGGTGTAGTAAATGACATCATCAACATCCGTAGAATTTCTGTTGACACTTCGACTGTTAAGTTAAAACTTTCCAACTAACATTCGGGAGTTAGCTGCTTTGAATGAAGCTTCAGAAGTGAAGGTATGTGTTTATCCTAATAGCCGAGGTTAGTAAAGGTGCTATAATACCATTTCTCTGAGTATTTTATTGGAAAGTTTATCAATGGTACCAATGTAGGGAGATTCCCGTACAGCGGTGGGGTAATACGGGGTGGAGGATCATTGATATTCGAACAAGAACAGGACCGAGCTATTGCGGGTGGTTTGCAAGCTTCACAGTTATTCAGGTCGGATGTTTTAAATAAAAAAATAATCCTTACTTTGTATGTGAACTGTGGCGTTAACCTACCTGTAATAGACACAGGGTATCCAATATTTCTTGTGAGATTACAGTCACATATGTATTACTTCTTATTGTTTCTTACACAGGGGAACGATCGCGAGTCCAATGATACGGCCTCGTGTTCTTGACCAATCGGGAATCGATGACATCATTCAGTTCTGTGTTTGCCCACGTGATGAAGTAATGGCGATGACGATTGACAAAATGGAGCTGCATGGTGCAGCGGATTACTTGTTTACCAACTGCATTAGTTTTTGAAATTCTCACCTAAAGAGCGTTCGGATGTGAATAAAATTTTGTGAACGCGAATTAACTAACTTTTGAAGAAATTTAAAAATATTTGACGGGAAATTTTGAAATGACCTCGGTGTTATTTATTGTAATGGGATAAATCTAAATGTTTAAAATCCGAATTCAAAAGTTTCTTGATCCAATTTTTATCCTGTAAAGTTGGTCGCCTACGTATGATTTGATTGAAAATTAACCGGTTTCCAGGAAATAACTGTTTTTTTTAATCATATTCAGTGATATGCGTCTTTACTTTATTTTGTCGTTGTGTTAACCTTTTGAGTTATTTTTACTTTAAGTATAACAATTTTAATAAAATGTAATTATGAGCTTGCAAAATCATGTGTGACGAGACAATTTTTCGTATTTTTTTTCTAAACAAAAACGTATTTTTTTTCTAAACAAATAGCTTTTTCGGGCATAGCGCTTGAACGGCTTTTCTAATTTAAATCAGATTTATTGGAATGTAAGTGCGTTAGCAACTGAGTTAACACTTTAAAGAAATAAAAAAGTACCTACAAATAATCTAAAATCATGATTGAGACAGGTATGGCGCGCCGACATCTCCAACAATGAGTCGTCAAATCGGATTAAAACTTCAATAATTGTTGGATAACGTGACCCAAATATGTAAAAACAAAAATTTATAAACAAAACCAAGGGGAATTCCCCGAAGCGTGAAAAACTAAATCGGGCTGTTTGGAAATTTAGCTTCATTTTACTACAGCGCTTGACATGAGTCTTTAATTTAAAACATTTGTGGTGAAATGTTCGTAAATCTAACATGATTACTCTTTTTTTAAGCACACATGGAAAGTAAGTTTGGTTTGATTTCTATGGGACCCACACGTTTATGCTTGCAGAAACAAAACTATGGCAGCCCGGTTAAACCTTTCTGAAATATCGAATAACATGGACCTTGCGTCCACATATCTGACCATAACATATATTGTGTAATGAACATGGATACTAATATCGAATTGTTACCCCAGGGACCCATGCGTTTATGCTTGCAAAAACAAACTATTTACTCGGTGTATAAAATACAAATTGTGGTAAGGGACCCTGCTCGCATCAATATATAGCATACATAATGTGTTTTACAAATAGTGGTGGTTAAACACGTGGTTGGCACTTTCTAGTAAGTATTTGTTATGGTCTTGTACGTACGTTAAGACTTTTTATCTAAGGGCGTTGATCTAATAAACTGAAAATTTGTCATTTGTAAGACCACTTTGTCTAGGTATGCAGAAACAAAAAATTTGGGTAATATACCCAGGGGAATTACCCTGGGAGATAAAAAACGGTATTTTTATCAAAAAATAGTTTTGGGGGCATAGCGCTTGAATGGCTTCTCTATTTTTGTTTAAATTTAGTAAAATGTAAGTGCATTTTTTTCAAATGGGACCCATAAATAACACGCGACAAATTGGAGGCGACATTTCATTTTCGGTCGATCGTACAGGTCAACTAATTGGTTATACGCCATCTACAGGGGCCTGATTTTTTATTTATTTTTCTTTTTTTATCGCACCATATATACGCATTCTGCAAAATATTAGATATTTATGTTATTAATATAAAAACCAATATACACGGTTACGTGAACCAGTCTATATTAATGCATGTTACGTAAGCCAGGCTATATTATTGCATGTTCACTCTGCGCCTCTTCCAAGTACTCTTTCTTTGATTTCCTCTGGCGTGTTAATCAGCCTTGATATCCGATCTGACAATTTCCATCTATTTCCCTTACCAGTTTAACGAATCGTTCTGTTTTAGCTTGTAATTCAAAAAAAGAAACCATTTGTAAAGAGTCCTTGCGATCAGTTGTGGGTCGCAAGGACAAATCTAGTACCAGCCATATGCGCGAATACAAACCAAAAATAACTATGAACCTTACACCATACAGCGTTAAAGATAGTTGTTTGAGTTCTGATCAATCACCGCCAAAGGAAAAAAGGGACGTGGGAATGTTATATTGGCTCGCCAAGTGTCACTCAATGCAGTGAATGGGCAACTCAAGAGTCAGAGCTACAGATTGTACAGTTTAGTACCTCCGAGCAAACGAAACGAATTACGGTACAATATTTCGTTTAGTTTGTGTTTTTTTCACGGTGAAAACAAACAAAAACAACCGATTCTGTATAAAGGCAAGAAACAAAGAATAGTGTATTAACAACAGTCAGTAGACCTATCATTAGAATAGCTATAGCAAGACGTGCTAGTCATATTAAAAAAATTGCCAATAAAAAATATATTAAAGTAAAAAAACATAAAATTTCCAATAGAGTAACTAGTTTAATGTACAAAAATAACGCCTTGATACTGAAAACGATACTTTAAAACTTACGCCTTTTGCATAATTCAGTGCTGGTTCTGGTTTGGTTGTGCGGCGCACAATCATTTTGCATAATTCAGTGGTTGCGCTTGTGCGACGCACAATCAATGCAGTACAGGTTACGACCGTGTTGTTTCAGTGGGATAACTGAATCGAAAGCGCTCCCACCCCAATATACAGGCAGATTAAAGAATATTGTAGTAATTTGTATTTAGGTCATTTAATGCAAGGTCGTAAAAATAACCTGTATTTTTGTAGCCATTAAACATTTGAACTACAGCAATATTTGTTAAGGCCTGGCCCTGGTTCTTACACAGGCGGCGCGAACAGCTGTTATTTTTTCATATCGCAATCGTACGCGCATATGCCTGTCAGACTTATAAGAAACACAGAACATACATGCAGCGTGTGTGTGAATCCCATATGCTAAATAACACCAAACAACTCTGTGGTTTCAATCAAACATCTGATATCTTGCAGCAACTAAGCCATTTCCCCCGACAAAGAAATATATTTTTGTCTTCGTAAAGCGTTCTTGTACACTGAGAATTCGCGTGAACCGAAAACTATATAGTGTGCTTCATTCGTCATATTTGATTACTTTTAATTGACATCTAGCAGTTTGCTTAAGTTAAATTGTTGTGTGGTTGCGCGCTTATCGTCGACAATTGTTATTGATTTCTCGTTGATTGCCTGTGGCGTTCCGTTAAAATTGTAAGCAAAGCACTTGGTTAACTGACGAACCCTGTAACTGGTTATTGTTGTGGTTTGTTGTAGGCCTACATAGATCGTTTGATTTGAGTTTTATAGAATCGAGGAAAAATATGTAAATTAAATTTAGAATAATCGTTTTATCGTCGATTTTTTAAATTTAAATAAGAAAAACCGGGGCTTGTAGTAATATTTAAAAGTTATGCAGGTAAAATTAAAATAATTGATTTGTCGAGTTAAAATGCGGATATTACGCAAATTTTAGGCATTATTGCCAAAACACTGCACATTTCGAAATGAAGTGAACAATTAGTTAGTGCGTTTTTTTAGGAATGTACAAATAACTGATAAAGAAAAAGTTTCATAAAATAATTCCCGGTAAACAAGATTGTCACAAAATTTAAAAAGGAGTTGTTTATATAAAAGTCTTAAGGGAACTAGACCACTAAAATCAGTAATCAGTTCTACTGAACGCTCAATTTACTCACGGGAATGGTTTTATTTAGTGGAAAGTCATTAGAAGTTTAAAAATATACATTCGAAGTGCAGCAGACAATGTAGAGAATCAAAACCAAGAATTAAAAAAACGACTGCTTTTTCTCGATTTTTAATTGCAGATTTTTTGCTGAAAGATTTTTTAAGAGTATGTAACGGTTATTTAGGCTTTGTTACATTGAAATTTGTACCTGGATCTTTATACTTAACAATATAACTTACCCTATATGTCGTAATAATGCCATTGTTATCGCGAGTTTGGCAATGTTTGCCTCGTGTAATATTATGTAGTTTTTTAAGTAACAGGTTATAGTATACGATTTTGCAGTTAATTTGTTTTGTGTCATGCGTATTATTATTATTTTCATTATGCTGAAGTTTACAATAACAGTAGCCTATCGTATACACTGTACAATATTAAAAAAATGTAAACTTTGCTAATTCCCTAACTTATAAGTGAAATACTGTACTGTACTAGGTTGGAAGAATGCTTTGGTACCGGTAGTGCTAGAATTGCGCGTTTTTTAACTAGAAGTCTTGTTGTGCTTTCAGGACTGCCACACAGCATATGGTCCTGACGTGCACGTATCTGACATAAATACATTCTTTATCTTAAATATGGGTAACACTTGCCAGTTATTGTTAGGAGCCCTGCGTAAATTTGGCATACAAAATGTGTTTTACAGTGGTGGTTGGCACCCTCTAGTTTTAATATTGTTTAATTTAGCTATTTCAGATTCTTAGGTAACTATTTGCCGAATAGTGTATATATCATGTTGAATTTTGACAAACGTCGCCGTTCCCTACGAATATGTACGTTGGTGGCGGTGGTGGTTATCTTGTTGTGCTACAATTGGTTTGTTATTGAGGGAATCTTGTTCAGGACTGTAGGTAGGCGGTAAGCGTAGATTGCAATTGTGTGCTTTATATTCTTAATTAAGTTACGTACTTTAACTTAACATCGATGTATTGCTTTCAGAATTTCTAACATTTCACAAAAAGTACAAAGGTAAGTCCAGGGCACCCAAGTATGGACTGTTATACTTATAGTGAGCACATTTTAAACCAATTCCTATGTTTAGATGGAATACCTGGTCTAGCACCACCCGAAGAAGAGTCGGAAAGATTGTGGAAATTTGCTCATGAAATCCAGGTAGGGCTTAATTTTGTGTTTTATAAACTATCGCTTGGTACCGATATCAGGCTCCGCTTGCAAGAAACAAATTTCTAATATGCTTTCAACATTTTTCTACTAGTAGCAGCAGTTACGTCATTGAAATCGAATCAGTCCACTAATCGAAAGCTGATAAAATTAAAACCAGCCACTTGCTGACCGGGCACGAATGTCACTTTTGGGACTGCGCCATGAACTCACTAATTTAATGGTCAAACGAAAACTACAGAAATCTCCTAATCATATTTAACACATTACAGTAATTCAAGCAAAAACTTAACTTATTTCTCCTGGTCTGAAGTTAAACATGAATATTTGTCCAATCCTACTTATTCCAAATGCTCCCTAAAAAGAAAAACTATACGTAAGGCCAAAAATCAACGTTACCTCTAAATACTACAGGATCGATTGGGACGGACCGCTTGGATCGAATGGAGCGCTTGCATGAATCGCTTGGAGCGCTTGGAGCGCTTGGATCGCTTGGATCGCTTACTATACTTTGAAATTACAAAAGCGATGATATTAATGTTAGGGTTGGGGTTAAAGTTCGTTATGGGGTTGAGATTAGTGTTTTGGACAGGGTTAGAATAATTTTCCATGGCAATCTAAGCGGTCCAAGCGATCCTGTAGTATTTAGAGGCACCCAAAAATCAATACTCGCGTGCCGCACGCCGTAAGTACGAATTTACTCTCGCTTATAAAAAACTAATTCACGTTTACCGTTTTTTATTTAACTGGCGTATCTATTCAAATGTTTTTATTATACACATGGCGCGTCCGAATACTGGAGTCTAATACTGACATCAGCATCATAATATAAGATTGTTATAATACCAGATTTAAACAGTTGTTACGTCATACAAACCACAGTTGCGAGCCATGTTTACTCGTGTTACTCGCATGAGCTTTCACACGAGAGTAAATTCTTACGCGCCCAAAATTTGATGGGTTTTTGTCCCTGTATACATAACCGACAGCAGTTATATATTTGCCCACTTAATTTGCGCTACTGCGACGATCAAAATAATTGT
>CH000071.1:385202-414243 GCA_000149265.1 Ciona savignyi | reverse complement strand
GGAGAAAAGCTTGCCGACCTTGCTACACGTTTGCAAAAATTGGTGGTGAGAGGTTACCCGAAGTTGACAAAAAGTACCCAGGAGGAATTGCTTGTAGACGCATTCATTAGATGTCTGCCTGATGAGCTGGACAGAGTTATTGTTGGAATGAGAAATGTTCGTTCCTTAAAAGAGGCGCTCCACGTGGCTATGGAAGTGAGCGACTACAAAGAATTCCGTCGTGTTCGGCCAGTTTACCATGATGTTCCCTCGACAACGAGGAACAAGGAAATGACTTTAGGAGAGGCGCACGATATAGTAAAATATGATGACAATAAAGCTGAGTTGGATGTCAAGTCGCCGATGGATCATGGAACCGAGGAAGTCACTACGTTTCAGCCGAGATTGGGCGAGGTCCACGACCGTATGGACCATGTCGAGAATGCGGTACAAGTTGAGATGAAGGAATCATTAAAGGGTCGTGCAACCGAGGCCATTGCTGAGATCGCGCCAATGCTAAATTGTGTCAATGTCCGTGATAGCGGTAATCTTATCGGTGGTGAGGAGATATCGGATGCTGTTGTGTCGGGTGCGAGTGACAGCATGGTATGCGGTCCGACCAATGTGGGGGACGAAGGACATGGGAGTTTTGTGCTGGACGTCATCGACGAGAGCCAAGACGAAAAAGACAAAGGACATGGGAGTTTTGTGCTGGACGTCATCGACGAGAGCCAAGACGAAAAAGACAAAGGACATGGGAGTTTTGTGCTGGACGTCATCGACGAGAGCCAAGACGAAAAAGACAAAGGACATGGAAGTTTTGTGCTGGACGACATCGACGTAAGCCAAGACGAAAAAGACAAAGGACATGACAGTTTTGTGCTGGACGTCATCGAGGAGAGACAAGACGAAAATGACAAGGGATGCAGAAAACTTGTGCCGGACGTGGACAAAAGAAAGCCGGTCGAAGTAAGACGTGGGTACTCCGAGACCGGTGGAAGTTTGGTACCGGACGTGATCGAGAAGAGCGTTTGTGTGTTTGATCTAAAGGACTTTGCTCTTGCCCCAGTAAAAACGACCTCGTGGTTATTGATGAACCGGGTCTTCGACCCTGGAGGTTTATCAGCGCATTGAAACTATTTTTGAATTGAGGGTGTGATTTAATTTTTTTCCTGTATCGGTAATTTAAATTTTGGATATTTTGTGTTTTTTTAGGGGTGGAGAGTGTAACGTTCGTCACATTCCTTTTGTTTATTACTTGATTGCCTTAATTTGACGCGCGGGCGCCTTTGCCGCTGCGGCGCACTGTATAAAAGATTGTTTTTAATGCGAGAGGGAAGAATAAAAACTGCCACTATACGATTCGCTACATTGGTGCTGTGACCAGGATAGGTTCGTATAGTGGTTAGTACTTTACGTTGTGGATGTGACAAACCAGGTTTTGATGCGTTTATTTTATTAAGACGATGGAAGATATGTCAGTGACGTTGGAAAATGTGCTGTGGTCAATTGTCAGTCGATATGTGCCAATAGAAACATTTTCTGGAGAGGAGAGATGGGACGAATTTTTAAAAAGATTTGAAAACTTGGCCATATGTTACAGTTGGTCTGCAGAAGAAAAGGGCAGACAGGTTAGCCGCCTCGCTTTCTGGAGAGGCGTTGTTCGTGCAGGCCCAACTGCCCAAAGATCAACACTATTGCTACACTTCGCTGTGTCAGGCACTGGATCAAAAATTTGGCCACGTGTATAGTTGCCAAAAATCCAGAAAATTGTTGCACACAGCACAGTTACAACCGGAAGAGAAGCTTGCCGACCTTGGTACGCGTTTGCAACAATTGGTGGTAAGAGGTTACCCGCATTTGCCAAAAAGTACCCAGAAGGAATTGCTGGTGGACGCATTCATTCAAACTCTGCCTGATGAGCTGGACCGAGTTATTGTTGGAATGAGAAATGTTCGTTCCTTAAAAGAGGCGCTCCACGTGGCTATGGAAGTGAGCGACCACAAAGAGTTGCGTCATGTTCGACCGGTTTGTCACGATGTTGCTTCGACATCAAGGAGCAGGAAAGTGACTTTGGAGGAGGCGCACGACATTGTGAAGCAGGACGACAGTGAAGCCGAGTTGGATGTCGAGTCGCCGATGGATCATGGAACCGAGGAAGTGACTACATTTCGGCCAAGATTGAGAGGGGTGCACGACAGTGTGGAGCGTGTCGACAATGCGGAGCGGGTCGAGGTGAGGGAGGTATTGAAGGGTCGTGCAACCGAGGCATTTGCTGAGATTGCGCGAATGTTGGGTTGTGTGAGTGACCGTTGTGGCGGTGATCTTGATTGTGTCGGTGGTGAAGAGATTTCGGATGCTGTTGTGTCCGGTGCGAGTGACAGCAGGGCATGCGGCCCGACCATTGTGGGGGACGAAGGACATGGGAGTTTTGTGCTGGACGTCATCGACGAGAGCCAAGTCGAAAAAGACAACGGACATGATAGTTTTGTGCTGGACGTCATCGACGAGAGCCAGGACGAAAAAGACAACGGATGCAGAAAACTTGTGCCGGACGTGGACAAGGGAAAGACGGTCGAACTGGGACGTGGGTGCTCCGAGACTGATAGGGGACATTTAACAATTCTCGTTGCGCCAGGATGTGGAAGTTTGGTACCGGACGGGATCGAGAAGAGCGTCTGTGTGTTTGATCTAGAGGACTTTGCCGTTGCCCCAGTAAAAAGGACCTCGTGGTTATTGATGAACCGGGTCTTCGACCCTGGAGGTTTATTAGCGCGTTGAAACTATTTTCGAATTAAGGATGTGATTTAATTTTTTTCCTGTATCGGTAATTTAAATTTTGGATATTTTGTGTTTTTTTAGGGGTGGAGAGTGTAACGTTCGTCGCATTCCTTTTGTTTATTACTTGATTGCCTTAATTTGACGCGCGGGCGCCTTTGCCGCTGCGGCGCACTGTATAAAAGATTGTGTTTAATGCGAGAGGGAAGAATAAAAACTGCCACTATACGATTCGCTACACTTGTATGGCTTTTTACATATGGTTAGTTTTTTAATTTTCTAAAAATGTTGTTCTTTTCTTTTTCCGTTTTTTAAATACTAAATGATGACACTACTGTAATAAATAAAAACGTCATAACTCATTCTATAATGTTATATAAGCGGTAACAAATAACTCGTTTTTTAATATTAAAACGAAAATTGAATTTAAAGTTTAAACATTTTTTACAACTTCGATGTATTTTTAGTTATACATAATCGTCATATCGGAAGAAATATATTTCTCTCGTAAAGAAAATAAATGCACTTTACCGTGGCATGTATATCCCGATTATACCGTTAATAAATCATTAAGTCGAGAAATCTATTTAAATTTTGTTTAACTGAGAAGCTGTTAGTCCTTGAAACATGGTAGAATTTAAAGGGAGGTTTTACGAAAGTTTGATGTTGCTATTTTCTATTAAACTGTTGTGGTTCAAAAGATTTTGTAGTTTGCAAGACATATGTTTAGACGGTAACACAAGACATTTATTCTAGGCTCCAGAGACGTACCCAAATCCATGCAAACAGACTGAATTATTTGTTATTTGACCAGATACTTGCGTGTGAAAATAAGGATCCTGTTAAACGAAACATGTCAACCCGCAGGACAACCAACGACACGAACTTATAAGACGGTCAGCTTAACTGTAACCAATGGGAGTGCAAATTACTGTATATTCTTTACAGTACATGGTTAAAAAAAGACGATAATAATTGTTTTACCACTATTATCCGTAGCACACATACTCATATTGTTATACAGTATCCTATTTCATTGATTATTAAATAAATCATTTGTCACATTACAGCACATCCGATGTGCCCTTTGTCATTTCATTCATTGTTTTATAGTCATTCATAATATCGCCACCACACATCTGCGGGGTACAAAAATATGTATCTATTATGTTTAACTGAGACTTAGTGGTTAAAGAATTTACAGTATTGTGAGCATGTAAAGCATTTGGGATTTTATTCGTATTTAACTCACACGAGTTTTAGGAAAACCATGCATTGGTTATTATTTTACGTAATTGCAGTTCCCTACAACATTCTCCGTGATCATTCATTTTGAAGACCTTAACGTTTATAGCCTCATCAAAAATATTTTTGGCAACGCCATCGATTAAAAGTGATTAATTACATGAAAAAAATGCAATTTTTAATTTTACTGCAAGTGTTTAAGTGGTACTTATATTCAGTTTGTAGAGTCGCCTTCAAGAATATGCTCCACTGACTTTTATAGATGCCTTATTTCTAATGAACAAAACGTTTAAATCTAATTTCTAAGTAGTTGTTTAACCAAGATCAATATTGCTTACATCAAAGTAACATGTCGTCACATAGAGGCGATACACATGCAGGATGTGAGCGTCTGCGTATCGGCTCTTTAATTGTCATTAATTGCAACATCCTGCTTCTTTCCGCATATACAGTTAGCTCTGGCTGCATACTTTTCAAAGCGTATATTGTTTCAGTTATGCATTTTGTATTTAGGTAGTGTGTCGTTAAAAAATTATGGGTCTTCATGTATAAGTGTGTGGCTAAACAGCAGTTAACTTGGACAAAGATGCTCCACGGTCGACAGCGTAGGCACAGTTTTGCAGAATGGGCTTTAAATCTTTACATGGCAAAGTTGATTTTGGTTTGACTCCGTGTTAGCTATAGGGGTATGAAAGCAAAGACACTTGTCCACCAATATACAATGCAAACCCTAGATAAGAGATTTTGTCCGGCCGTAAGTTTGCAGGTGTGACACTGGTCGCTTAGCTAGTCGGTTGTGTAACTTGCGGCAAGGCACTCTTCACGGAAATTGCCTAAACCCAGCGGACATAATGGGCATTTATCATATTGAAGGAACGTGTGAATCATACACAATATAATGCAAAAGCTTCAGTAACCCGACGGTGGTTATCTAACGATTGCCCGTGTGTTATCACCTTGGTTTTCCCATTCACGGGGATAAACATAATATTCTATCCTATCCTATTTGACTTTTTTATGCACTTTCTTTGCGTGTTTTGAGAGGCGATATCGCGAGATTATAACAGACGATTTCCATTTTCTGTAAGTGACTGCAAATGCAAATAAAGGAAATCCTAGAAAACCAGTACTAAGGTGACATGATAGGAAAAATGATGATGGTTACATATACTATAGATGCCGAGTACATAAAGATCAGTAACGTTTCTAGTAAAAATGTCAGGCAAAGCAAACAAAAATGCAAACTGCGTCTTATACCCAGTATTGAGTATACTCACGAAATCCTATCAAAGTGTACAATATATTTAAGTCAATAGATTTTTACAAGCATTGTTGAAATTTGCTTCCTTATTTGATATTTGTCATAAATATTTCGTATTTTTTTAGTACGGTTGAAAATTAATTACCTTTTCATTATTTTTCAGTGTTTTGAAATTTAAAGAAGATGAACAATAAATGGAATATCCGTTTGTTGGTAGCATTGTTGATCACTGTATTTTTAATCTTTGCTTATAATACCAAAGTGGGCTTTCGCGATTTTTACCAAGTTGGAAATCCTGATGACGTAAAAGCTAGAGCTTTTAAAGGCAGTGATGGGTATTTGACTTTGGATGACAAAAATAAAGGAAATGCGACATTAGAACATAAAGGGGAAGAACATGTGATTTTAAACAATAAAAATGGAGAAAGGAAACTATAGCGCCCCTTTACAAGTAGATATTATATACTCTCTGATGTTTTCTATTTCGATTATGAGACCTTCACTGCTATACATTCAAATACGTATTACAAAGTTTAGCCTGGTCAAAGAGTAAATAAATTCAAAATTATACACCGAAAAGCGTGTAATAAAAAATTATACACCATCCGAAAAGTGTGTAATGAAGAACAAGATCCCCCTTAGATGTTATTCACTGATTGTACCCACCAACCGATTTTTGCGCGTAATATTTTCAGCTATTTGCATAACGACTGTTTCCGGCTTAGTATTACGCATAATGGCTTCTACCAAGTCCATTTTTATGTATAATAAACCAGTGTTTTACAAATGGTGATTGAAAACGTGGTTGACGCTCTTCCATTCTTTTATCGTTTTTTTTAAGTGACTGGTTGTTGGGTGTCGCAGCTATTTGTTTTAATATTACTTGTTTATTATGTATTTAAGTGAAGCTAAGTAAAAATAGCCTATTGTGTAAAATATCTTAAAACCCGAATTATTTTGCCAATATCTTAATCTCAAATTGAAATAAAATTCCAAGTTGAAAGAACGTTTTTATACCTGGAATCCCTGCTGTGCTTGTGTACGAATGTCCCGTGTGGTGCCAACTTGAAATTTCCAAACAAAATTTAAACGGCTTTGGCTGTAGATTGCAGATTCCAGCAATTTTAAGTTATGTTGTTCCCAAATACTTATTTTTATATTTTTACGGAATAGAGTGTGGAGCATTATTACTTTGGACGTTACGGGTTCACAACTGTTAACAATACTTTAAAAGTTAGGTGTAGTTATTGACAAAGTGTTCATAAAACTCTTATTGATCAAGATAAAACAGCGGTGTAAACAAACGAAGCTTATAGTGTATTTTATAGTCACCATAAATCTCGCGTTATATTTAGTAGTTCATGTTCGCTGTTTACCAAAGTATAGTTCAATGCTGACATAACGTCCTTGCAGGATTTTTGAACCGCTATGGTTTCTGCATAGGACAACGAATGTCGCCAGCGACCAATCGCCTGTCTCGAATCGCGCTTGGTACTAAAGGCATTGGAATTCATGGACTCATTTTTAGTATTCCCCTCGATCCATTTTTCAATGGAAGAGTGGTATTTTAGTCCCACGAAGTCATAAACCTGACGGGCTACATCGAACGGACGCGCACTAACGTCCTCGAAACGCAACCGCATGTACCTGCCTTTCCAGTGTTTACTTGGCACCAACTCATCACTGCATGTATTTTCCGTACAATGCATGAACCTCAAGTTGCGCTCCTGGCTTCGACACAGATGGTCCACGTGGGTGGTAACACTATACGTGTTGTTTTTGGTGGAAAATACATCTTTACGCGACGACATCACAGCTCTTGGATCGCGCATTAAATGAATGACGCGTAACTCTGTCCTAGAATCTTCCAGAATAGGTTCCAGTGATTCAAGCAACGGCTCCGCGATTATCTACGAACAGTGTGCAATGTTATAACCCAAAGCTAATGTAGAAATTCATAAAAGTGCACCCTGAGGTCGGGTCTAAACGTTCTCGAGTCGGTCGGGACACCGTTGGTTTATTGCTCATAAGCTGGCACACACTCACCATAAAGAAACAAACGCTTGTCAGTCTCGCAACTGTGTGTGTGAACCTCATCTATTTACCCAATGTAATAAAACACGTACTGAACGTGTAAAATGTAGGTATATTAAATCAAACCTTGAACACGGGAAATAAGCTCCTCTTGCATATCTTAGAAAGGGTGCTTGGTTCGAAGGGTACTGCACAGCCCTTCCTTGGACTTTCGCATAGATGGGTGTCACGTGACAGAAACATGCTTTTATACTTAAAACAGAAATTGTCTTCAGCGCAAAGAGCCGAATGGTCCGTTAAGTTTCCAGCAGCAACGACCTGCAGACAAAAAACGCTTTGAACGGCGTCGATATAAGCACATGCCCCAGTGATCAATTAAATCAACATTCAGAACCCACGATATAGAAATTTCGGAAACTAACAGTTATAGTTAATTTTTTTTATAACCCAATATCTACAACTCTTAGAGTTAAAACGGCAACCACAATCAACAATAACACTAAATAATAAATGCCTATAAGTCTTCCTTAGTATATATAGAATCACAGTCCAGTAAAATCATGTATTTCAAAAACCATAAAAATAGTATTTTAAATGGGTATAATACTAAGCATAAAAACAAATTAACATTACCGATTCTTTGTACATTGATGGGATATTAGAAAAATCACACTGACTCAATTCACTGAGAGCTTTAATTCGATTATGTTGCTGTTCTTTTCTGGATCCAAACGCATGTAGCGGTTCGAACATGTAAAATACCTATGCAAATACAATTTTGGTAATTTTTTAATAAATTAAAAGATGTTCGATCGAAGTTTAAATGGCGAGACGCCATAACGGAAATTTCGCCTTGCGGTAAAGTGCGAAAAATTCAAATTCTCTCATCGGGTGGTAAGTGATCAGTTTGCTGTTCTTTATTTACTGAGAAAACCGACATGTGCTAATGTTTCAACAGCGGTATTTAAGTGAAACTAAAAACTAATGGAAATAACCTGCTCATATTGGTTAAACAGTTCACCGAGAAAGCTGGACCCAGATCGCATAGATGTAAAAATAATGACAGCAGTTGGCTTTGAGATAGGTCTTTTCTGTTGCAAGACTGATTCGGTGGCGGTTTTTTTCAATGTTTGCGTAGTGTACTTCGCCTATTGTCAGAGAAATAAGAATAATTAAGATTTTGTTTGTACTCTGATAGAATTTTTTTCTGCGGGGGTAATAACTTAAATAATCGGAATTGCACCACCAAATTCAACCATAGCCCTGTGGTACTTTAACAAATAAACAAACAATGTTTAATAGCGAATCAACATTATCAACAGTTACTTTACCACACGTCCTGGAACGATCTTTATATGAATTATTGCCGGCGGAAAAGAGAAAGTTGTTTTACTTTCTTTTTTATTTTACTCTGCTATAATGAGCTTAAATTGTTTTGTGCACTAGACTTGAAGAATAAAAAATGAATATTGTGGTTTAGGATGGAAAAATTGGTTAAAAGTTTTTGTCACTGAGCACGGTATAAAATGCGATACTTAATACAATGCTATAAAGAGCATTTCGGTTTGTTAAACTGTGCGCTTTTAAGTTGTCCCAGGTTGTATTGCGTCTATAATATATCGATGCGTTTATATAATATATCGGTACCAGACAAACGACCAGAAATTTGGCATTAAAATATTAATAACCATATATTGTCGCTATCCATAACTTCATCGAACCACTGTTTGTCGACATTATAGCCTCCAAGGAGCAGCAGTTTTACGATTTCACACCTCCCTATAAAAATTCGAGATTCAATACGTTCGTAATTTTGAGACATTGCACCGAGGTGTTATGTTTGACCGTTTGAGTTATTTTATCATCTTTTTATCAAGTTCTTTTAATTTTGGGTGTTATAACAAATAAACTTTTTACCATTAATTACAAATAAGTACGTGAAATATATTACAGTTATGGATTACACAATGTAATGTTAGGGTAACCTAGAAAAAACGTATACTATAAATATATGTCCTAGATTCGTAGTTTTTCGGCATAATAAAAAAGTGTGTGTTGAAACCGTCTACCTTAGACGGAGCCATAAAAAAGTATTCTTTAAACTAAAATGCATACCATGATATGTAAATTAAAACCAAGTGCAAGAAATAAAATGAAATAGAGGATCTTTACCTTATCAGGTTCAGTTGAAAGAAATGGCGCCTCATGATGCACTTCTGTTGTGCGTGGAGTTGGTTTGTTGGCGGACTGTTTTTGCACTGACTGATATTGGAGTCGTAGAATATGATTTTCCCAAACTAAAACAGTTATAGCGGCTAAACAGAATATTCCAAGTAAAATAAACGCATTTTCCCTAATTGGTTTAACCATTTTATCAATAAAATTTCAATTAGATAATATTGCTAAAAGTACAAGAAATATGCTTAGTTTATTGCTCTTTTGATGCTAAGTTGGTAGAAACTCAGCTCAGCGCAATTTGCTAAAATTAAGAATTAAGCACGATTAATATTAAAAAGAGGTACTTTCCTTGATCACCAAATTTAATAAGTTGTAACAAAGCAACACTACATCGACTTATAAGGATTTCTGTACAAATAAAATGAAATCTACATAAAAAAAAAATCCGAAGAAATACCGTAAGGCACCGTTCATGCTGCTTTCAATTATGAACGAAGATGTGCATCCATTGTTACTCGATAATACCCAAGTTATTTAGTTTTACGAACGTAGTATACCTTCTGTCGACTAGCCATAGCTTTTTTAAAACATACAATCAGCGCGCAAGCTTATCACGCTGTATGGTCCTAACATATATGGAAACTATATGCCAATCATAATGATATCACAGGGCCTATATTATTTTTAGCAAGAGAAAGTCAACAGTCGTGGGTGCTAATGTTACCGATTTACTTTATTACATATAGTGCTGTACGAAAAATAGAACATCACACCAGTTTAAGCAAACATTTAACCAACGGTAGAACTTGTTATACTTTTTTTAATATACGATTATTTAATTTGAACAAAACTAGTCTATAATGGTACATTAAACAAACGAATTGATTAATTTGTTTAAGCTTAAAAAAAACCTGATCTATTGCTAATACAAAAATACTGAGACTGTCTACATTACAAACTTTCTTTAAAAATAAAATAACTCAAATAGCAAATATTTTGGTTTAAACTGTGTTCTGGAACTACGGCTATACAACGAAACAAAACAACACCAAGGGTGGTTCGGCGTACCAGAGCACAAAGACCACAAACTACAAATAAAGAAACAGTTGCTTGGAGCACGTTGGACGCAAACACAGAAAATCGCTGCGCTACGCCAAGGTTTGCTTGTATTGCGAATTCCACGGCCATAGTGAGAGTAATATATTTTATTTTTATGATAAACTTTGTTGTCATACAAATCTCCAAACGGGATTCCCTTTGCGCACGGTTAGAGTGTGTATGTGCAAAATGGTTTATAAGACGCGTCTGTTGTACGAAAAAATAACTGAAATAAAAAGTTTGTTTACAGTAAAAAAAACAAAGAAAGTTGATAGTATTGAGTGTTTAACATATTATTAAATAATCAATTTCGAGGACATTTTTTTGCTTAATGTTTTAACCCAATTGTAGCAGTTTTGTTTCTGCGAGTATAAACTGATGGGTCATTGAGTTATCAAATCGAACCATTTTTTCTCTTGGTACAATTAAGAATCCAAAAGTTAAACGTTTGTTCCCATTTTGAAATTCGTTCTAGACGATTTTTGACAAACAAGAAAAATCAATGTTGTTTTAACATCTTTGGTAATTGGAGAAGTAATGTACCTAATTAATTAAAACTTAAATAATTCGGTTGTTTGCCATGATACCTCAAATATATAATCCTAAGAGTGAATTAGTGTTTTTAAAATTCTAGGGAATTTCCACATAAAAACCCTACATTTTGAATTTTGACACATATAGGTTACTTTAACACCTAAAGGTTTACTGTGATTTAAATACTTCAACACAAGACAATAAATTCTAAAAAAGTATCTCGAAAAATATTTCGCGAGATAGGTTTGTCATCCCACAAGTGTTCTCTATAGGTCATCTTAGCTTTATTTCGATTTAATTACTTCTTTCTTGTTATTTCTGGTAGACACTTAGACAGTATCAGTGATAACGCGTTTGACAAAAAAGAACTAAAAGAAAAATCGGACAAAGACCTTTTTCCAAATAGAGTCCATAATAAGAAACAGATGGATTTAAAAATACTACAGTAGATGTGCTATTTATTTAAAACTACATTGAACTAATAACGACACCGCGTTAGCAAGTGACAACCGCGGCGGCACGAAAAAAAAGTATTCCAAATTAATTTTGCACAACACTGACATAAACAAAATAGCCGATCTTCTTGCAGGACACTTTTAAACTAGAACCGTTTTTTGATGATGTTAAAATGTTAAAAATATAAGCTAAATGCGGATAAACCTAACGTATATACACATCTATTACTCACAAATAATCACTTTAATGGGAGGTTCAATAAATCACTATTGAAGCAATGGAAAACTCAAATGCAAGTGTACAATGTATGCAGATCAAATATTGATTTGCTCAAGTTTAACGCCCGTTTAAGGGGCTTGTTTGTGGAAGTTTTAGACTTTTATTACACCTTTTAAACACCATTTATACGGAGGTGTATTTTTCATATTCTTAGGTTAAACTATAATATAACCTATATACAAAAATCCATGTATAAAAGATATATTTACTCATTTGATTGTTCCACTCGGTAATTATAAGTTATATACAATATTGTATCTGTTGATGGTTAAAAGTAGTCAAATCCTATCTAAACTAGAGAAGATATGCAATAAATACACCCGAGTGATATTTAACTTTGAAAAACAATAAAGATAGTTAAAATAACGTCCCGATGCGAAGCTCTTACCACTACATAATTATATTTGCAACTATAGGGAACTGTAGACGGTGCTTCTGCAAACAATACAACTAAAACCCATAAGCTCTTGTAACATGACTAGAAGTGAATTAAAATGTATAAATTCTATATTGTTTTAAAATAGTTTTCCAACCGCCAACGAAATATATAAATTGCTTGTAAATACTGGCATCAGTTAAACATAGGCTACAGGTGGTAACCAAATACATAACAAAATTGTTTAATATCACTTATCACCAATCTACTTTTTTTTATTAAACTAATATCATGTTTATTTAAGTGTTTATTAATTAAGGATCTCTTTTGGAAAGGGGATACATTTTGTTTTTGTTTCTTTTTTTCGCTTTTTTTTGAGGCTTTGGCAGGGGTGCCCGTCACAGAAAGAGCTATCATACCGGAATGAAACTATAAGACATTCTTGTAAACATGCCCTAGGTGTGTTAAAATGTATGGCTTTACCCTGGGGGAAATTCCCAAGACTCATGAAATACTGATCAACTTTTTTTCAGAATTTTATGTTTCAGGGCTCAAAACCCAATCACCAAAATATAAACTAATTTTATAAATTGGCGTTGTTTTTAACTTAACAAAAAGTATTAATAATAAGTTAGGCATATTTCCTGTTAAACTTTATGCAAATCGGACAACTTAACTTTAAACCTTGTCAACAAAGTATATATAAATTATATTTTTCATAAATAGTCAGTAAATTTTATTTTACAACTATTTCTATAAATCTTTGTTATTACACTAGACTACCACAAAATTATTTGTTCATAATTGTACACACATGTTTTTATAATTTTTATGAACAATAAATCAGAGAATACTTACATTTTTTTGTATTCTCATTTACTATGCATTTGTTGTATATGCCAGTCTAGATGCTGACTCTCTTAATATTTTCATGTTGTTCTCTGGTTAGTTTCACAGACACCCGCCTTTTTGGGTTCGCCCGTCAACTTAATGAATGAACTAAAACAGCCACTGTCCGGTCGGATGTATAGGCCTACTTAAGCACGTACTTCACAGATATCGCCTAAACCCAGTAGATATAGAGTTTAACCAATCTTAATCAAATACAGCACACCTTAATAGATTCGGTAATCCAATAGAGGGTATGAGATATTCTGACGTCCATCTTAAGTACAAAATGAACCTGGAAAATAAAAAAAAAACGTGTTTTTGACCACCACGCAACACATGAAGAAATAAGTACTGCCCAACTAAACATTTGAAAGCCGCATACCAAGCTTTAACCGTTTCCGGCATAAACGCATAAAACGCAACAGCAGTCAAGTTGGGAAAGAAGAAACTTTTTAAGTTAAACTTAAAAATGTTATTAATGATGTGAGTTAAGTAGGCAGTGAAAAATTAAGATTGCCTTTAAAACGCACACTGACTACGGTTTGAACAGAATATGGTTTGCATGGGATTAATTCTTTTTTGTTGATATTGAAGTTTACTACCAATTGGTGCTGGTTTTTGTGTTGAGCTGTTTTATGTACGAAGTGTATTATATTTATTCTAAAATCATTTTGAAATTGGATATATATGTTTTTCCAGGAAATGAAAATCCTTAAGGGCGTTAACACATGGGCAATATTCAGATGACGTGCCATCGTCGGGTAACCGGAGATATTAAGGTGTTTTAGGTATGATTCAGACGTTTTTTAAAGGGTGATCTGACGATTATCAGTGTGTTTTACACCTTTTTTTCCATTTACGTGAAAAAAACATTTTTCGTATTTCGGCCCGTTGGTCTAACGGTTAAGTGCGTCGACTTTCAATCGAAAGGTTGCAGGTGCGAAACTAGTCGCTAACTAGTCGGTTGTATCCTTGGGCAAGGCACTTTACGGACATTGCCTGAACCCAGCGGATTAATGGGTCCTACCAAATTAAAGGATCATATACAACACACTACAATAGCTCCGGTAACCCGGCGATGGGCGCGAGGTGATCTGACGATTGCCCGTGTGTTAACCCACTTGGTTTTCCCATTCACGGGGATAAGATGAATATCATATCCCTATCCTAAAATAGGTCATCTAACCTATTCCTAACATCGGCCGTTAGAATAATCGGCGCCAATAATGGGGAAAAAGCGGTGGTCGTGTCTATATTATGAATTTGCCCAAAATTTTCTTGCCGCAATTAAATTTGATTTTGTCATTGTTTAGCTAAAACATTAGATAACACTTATAACTTAATCGGACATTTCCTTCCCATTAGTATTAAGCGTAAATGAGACCCTAGCATTCGTTTTAGAAATTCTGGGGCTTTTTCGAAAATGAGTTTTAAATGAGACGACCACATCTTAAACAAAAAAAACAAAAGACACATGGTGATCATTTATTCGCAACCTACACTTTGCGGTTAAAGAAAATAAATCAAAGGCAAGTGATAAAGACGTCCAACTTCACGCTGACAAGAAATTCTTGATTCTTAAAGGTTATTGTCTTGGGTGACGCCTTGGACTTGGTGACGTGACGTTCCATGGTAGTGGAAGAGGGCTCCTAGAAGAAAAACATTTAACAATATTATGAATGTTTACTGGCGCGACTGATAATGACTCCTATCGATTTTACAGCGAGCCATTTATTAGCCGCCGTCTTTTAAAAACATATTAATCAGGCTGCTCGCAAACAGGCCGTATCACAATTCTGCCAACTTAAACAGCAGTAATCTAACGATGGTCGTGTAATAAAGACCACTGCGTTTTCGCATTCACAGAGATAAAAACCTATCACCAACACCGGCATTTCATATTTAATGTACTCACTGTTCTGGATGAGGAAGTAATAGAAGACGTTTCTTCTTTTTCTTTTGCTTTCCTCCAGTGGGTGACACGATGACACTTATGTCTTTAGCCAGAAAAGTGATGTCTCCATTTCGACCGCAAGCTAGAAAGACATGGTTTAAAGGCACAGCATATCGGAGTGTTGAAATTTAAATAATTTTAAATTAAATATCAAACATTTTTACAAAAGAAATACACATAGCATTAAAAGACACGGACACTTACGTTGCTAGTCAGGATTATATTTAGGATAGGATAATGCGTTTTACTAATATTGATTTACAACCATTTTCCAGATTATTCAAGGTATTATAGCATTACTTATGACACAAAAAACATAGATACAGCCCTATTTAAAGGAAAAATAGAATATTCAAACAATACTAGGTACCCGGAGTAGAAGCTGCTCTAGTTTCGACCGGCGGGCAGTTCTCAGGTGAGATTAATATTAGCGGGATTGCTGTGCGGTTGGGACTAGTTAGCACAGGATGTTGTGACGGTTGTTGCAGCATAGGTACAGACGTCACGGCATCAGAGGCTACTTGTTCACGAGCCGGGGTGATCGCAGGGGCAATGTTTTCAGAATTTTTGCGAGCAGATCGCAGGACTGCTTCAATGTTGATCGGACGTTTCCTGAAAACCAAGTTTACTTTGTACATTGTCCGACTGACTGACTTGGTGGGTTAATGTATATACCGATCTTTACAAAAATATCGCCTTTGAGCTAAAGGGTTGCAGGTATAAAACTAATCTCTAGCTAGTCAGTTGTGTTTTTGTACAAGATATTTAGCGGACATTGGCTGTACCCAGTGGATCAATGGGTTCTACCGAATTAAAGTAACTTCTAAATTATGCACTACATACTGCAATATCTTCAGTAACCTGACGGTAAGCGCCAGGTAATCTGACAAATGCCTGTGTGCTAACGCTCATTGTGTATGAATTCTGATGTTAATTTAAATTGCCAAATTAAGTTAATCATTTGGAATGGTTTTGAGTAATGGATAGGGATGTGCAAGAACCTAGATTCTTATAACGGTTAACCGATCAAAGAAAAAAAACTAGTCTAGTGTTCTCTCTAGCTAGTACTCAGTAATGGGAAGAACATAGGAAAAACGCGCGAGGGAGTGCGTCTGTAGTCCTGTATTAAATCTAGGTCAACGTATCCCTAGGTCAAACCGCCGATCAAAGCAATAAACACCGCTACGAATCTTTAAAAAAGCGGCGCTGCGGTTAGCAACGCCAAGACCTACAAAATCATCTCAAGTCGATACGATCTCGACGTCTCGACCGTTAATCTTACCATCACTTAGGCCTACTGCAAGTCAACTGCTCGGTATTCAAAAAGCCCTACTTACGTAACGTAATTCCGACGTTCGTAATTTCCTAATTTCGTAATTACGCGAGCTCTAATCGGTTAACCATTTACCGATTTTATTGACGGTTAACTGACGTCCCGTCGGTTAACCGGTTAACCGTTAACCAATGCACAGCCCTAGTAATGGACAACATTTTATTACCGATAAAACTTCATTATGCTTATAAATAAAATAATAATAAATAAATTTAAAACTTACATTTTTGCCACAGAAGCCGGTGTACCTTTAGCACCTGCTAGTGGTGAGAACGGTGCACGTGGGGTTCGAGAAAGTGGTGTTCTTGGTGGAATGCTTCGATTTACTGAATGAATAATATATAAAAAAGTGTGGTTTAGGTAAAAATAAACATTTGTTGTTTAAGAAAGTTAAATTCCAATTTCCAGGTAAACATCATAGAAATCCAAGGAAAAGCTATGTCTACACGACCAATTTGCAAAAATGGATGACAATTCCCTTTTATTTAAAATAATTAACTGGTGGTTTAAAACTTTTACGGAATACCTGTTTGTTGGGCACTGGAAGGTGTTCTTGGCGTTGCAAAATTTTCTGCCTGTTTTGGGGATAACATATTAGCATATTTACAAGGTGTATGGTCCGGCCCGTTGGTCTAACGGTTAAGTGCGTCGCCTTTCAATCGAAAGGTTGCAGGTGCGAAACTAGTCGGTTGTGTCCTTGGGCAAGGTACTTTACGGACATTGCCTGAACCCAGCGGATTAATGGGTCTACCAAATTGAAGGAACGTGTCTATCATATACAACACACTGCAATAGCTCCGGCAACCCGAAGGTTGGCGCGAGGTGATCTGACGATTGCCCGTGTGTTAACCCCCTTGGTTTTCCCATTCACGGGGATAAAAATGAATATCCTATCCTATCCTATCTGCATATGTTGTAGATTTGGTTATAAATTAGGGAACAATTTTTGGGTAAAATAAACAAGTATTTAATCGTTGAAATAGCCAAAATACTTATATTAATAACATATTAAGAAAAAAAATGGAGTGAAATTAAAATTAAAAAAATAAATAAAATAAAGAGATAAAGGCTGGTTTAACAACGGAAGAAAACCTTACATTTCTCCTTCTAATTTGCTCCTCTTCCCTTTCCTGCTCCTCTCTCTCAAACCTCTTCAGATCGAACTCGATCTCGGATGCGAGTTGTTTGTCGGAACCGAGGATCGCTTGCACCTCGGATCGGTACTCCTGCATCACTTCCTGGATGAAGAGGTGATTTCATGTTCACATAAACTAAATGGGTACCGCAATCGTGTGGGAAATGGTGGAATTGTGATGTTTATATCAGCGTTAGGAAAGATATGTTATTGCAGCTGCAGGGGTATCCCCAATATTGCATACGGGTAAATCTTGCTGAAATGCTACTCTTTCAGTACAGTATAGTATACGTCTTTAGTCGTTTCACAGAACTATTGTTACTATTCCACTTTACCATGGTCCCAACGGGTGGCATAGTAACTCTTTAAAGGTATGACCAGTTGAGTTGATAGAGTTATTATGGCAGATTGTGTGATAAAATACCAACTTTGGATTCTGTTCCGTCCATTACCACTAGATTCAAGCAATACATATTTAGTGCCTTGACCAAAGACATTGTTGCAGAAAGACTCCGATCATATTACCACAAATCGAAAAACTCACTTTCAAATACAACATGACATTCTTGACCAGTGGACTTTGCAATTCAGCCAACATGTTCTTTAAGTCAATAATGATTGGAATGATATTTTGTACCAGGTTTTCTTTCAAGACCTGTGTTAACAAAATATGTTTCATTAGCACAGGATATAGTTTTATTAAAGATAGCGTAACAGTTGAAAGGTGTTAAATTAATCTAATCAGACTGACACAAAATAGTATAATTCTACACATTAAACCGACTAAATAAATTATTTTTTACTCCGTTATTAAAAAAATTCATGTTAATTATTCTTTTCACGGTTAATAAAATAATTTGTTAAACTGTTAGAAACATATTTTTTATGGTAAATGAAATTCATTTTTACACTGTTAGCCAATAACCTGTGAAATAATTTTCTGATTGATTGCGTCTTTCAAAGCTGCCCCCTGTTCTTGAGTGGACATAACGGCCTCATCATCAGCATCGTCTTTTGTCTTCAAACATTTTAATCGGATTTCCTGGATATTGAGAATTTTCCGCTCATCAACTCATACAGTATGTGATTAGAAAATAGCTTAATAATAATAAGAGCTACTAGTGCAGGGATTCCCAAAGTGGGGCTTGCGGACATTTTAGGGTCCATGAAACAATTTCAAGAGGTCCGCGAAAGGAAGGAATTCCTTTACTCATAGCCTTATAATTTCAGTACAGCAATATGTACAAAAACTCTTTGTAAATTTAAACGAAGTTTTTTTTGCTTCCTGTGCGTTCCCTGAGATCACACTATACCCTCTATGACATCACAGAGAAAAAAGTTCAGTTTATCGGCCGCTACAACACTACTATAATTGGTTATTCCTGTGGCCTAGCTGAAACTCAGTCTTTGCAAAGTTGCAAGGGGGCCGTTGGAAATTAAAAAAAAAAAGTTTCGGAACCACTGGTCTAGTGTAATATTCAAACTTAAGGAAATATATATAAGCTGAGAAATTTATGAAATACGCATGGATTAAAAATATAAACCGTTAAAAACTATTTTGACAACTCGAAACGAAGATCCAATACCATTATAAATGGGGTGATAACAGTTATCATGCAACTTAGTTGTGTTTTGGAATTTCAAACCAAAAAAGTGCTCTTTTCGGGCTTTTTTGCAATCCAACAAGGAATATTTAAAAGTGAGTTTTTTTAAAACATTGATAGCACATAAACTAAATGGGAGTAAAACATACTTTACTTAGATTAGTACAGAGCTGTAGTTTCTTGAATATTGTCAAAAATCAAAACTTTTATACTGTGTGCCTGGTACCCACCTTACAACATAACACTGCTAGACTGTCGGTCAAAATATTCTCTGTGTCTTTGTTTAGGGGAATCACCTTGTCCACCACCGCACCTGGTTATCAAAAGATATTTAATGAGATTAAATACATGTATGACTTGAGGAATAATGCCAATTGCATTTCTGACCCATTGACACAACACTATGGGTGAAAAACATATGGTACATTTGAACGGCCAATTGAATTCATATTCTACTTGCATTTACTTGCCAAGGACACATGGCACAGTTATTAAGTGGCAGGTTTTAATCATACAGCTTAATAGGGGTTTTATGCATCACCACTGAATCTGAAGTATTATAAAAAGCTCGTGAAATTGACACACAAATGTGGATTACCTAACACATCCTCACACAGCTTCATGGTAAGATTGATTCGATGCTCATCCATCATGTTTTCAAGGAGGAATTTATAAATATCCATCCTCCTACTGGTACCTCTTTCACCAGACAGGTTGAACAAACGTTTCTCTCTGGAATAAATTTTTTTTTAAAACCAAATATGGTTGTATAGAAACTGACATTTTGTTTAGAATGATAGCCTTGTTTTGGGGAATAAATTTTAGCGTTTCTTAATTTTTAGCGCATAAAAAGCAACTGACTCAAAAACAAGGTTCAACAAAAAATTACAGAAAAACAGGCAATCAAATAATCAATGAAACAAGAAAAAAAACTTTGAATTTTACCTACATAAAAATAAAACTTTACAATATGTTAACATGGCCAGAAAAATAGAAAAATAACCGGTACATGCCTTTCAGATTTCATGAACTTGTGCACACTGTGACCATTGTAGTTATTGAAATAAAACAGACACGCCACGAAATTCCTGAAGAAAAGATCACCAGCGGACTGTCCACGTAACAACTGCTCGAGCAGACAATATCTGGCGAGAGTTCGAACCTCTAGCGCTGGTTCGCATGCAACATGGATGAACTTGAACAGCAAAGTCCCTTTCCATTTAATGAACTCTCGCTGGAATATTGACTGGTTTAATTCAGGTCCAATATTTTAGAGCTTTGTTGTTGGCAGCCAGGTTGGGGTATTTTAAACCTAACATCTGATTGGGTAAGTTTTTGTTCATTGCTATTTAGGCCTATCACCCGTAACTTAAGTTATTGCTTTTAAAAAAAATCACACAGTAAATAAACACCCGTTTAAAATAATTCTTTATGTTCAGAAAGTAGAAAAGCAGAGCTGTCCGAAAGTAAAAATAATATCCTTAGAGCATATAAATATTTCCTGTGTTTTTAGATTTGTTACCATTAACTCAGAACTTTAAAATTGTGTTGCTGCCATTAAAGAACAAAAATTGTGCTTCAAAAAGGTAATTGGTTTAAAGAAAAGTTTATTTAAGGTTGCATACAAAATTCAAGTTTTACCCGCAACAAACTGCTGATCAATATGATGGAATGTTTTCTAATTAATGCTGACTCATCACCCAAACAAGTTGCCATGTCACAAAGATAGCTGGAGAGATGGACAAATGTTAATTGGGAAATTAAAATTTACTTTTTAGAGTTTCTTCAAATTTTAATTTATTAAAAAAAAAATTTTTTTTTTTAATTTTAGAAGTAAACTAGCAGAATCAAAAAAAGAATTAAACTTACGGATCAACCAACTGGGTTTCAATCACACACAGATCAGTAAGAACAGTTAAAACGTTGTTTCGGACTGATTCATCGGAACATATTTCAAGCTCTCTGGGTTAAATACAAAAATTGGGAGTATTTTTACAAGTGTGTAATTTGGCAAGCACGAGCAAACTACCAGAAAGTTACACTGCTGCAAGCCCCAATAAAAACCCGAAATTCAATTCATTGTGATTAAAACATGAAGTATAAAAAAATGCAAATTCCAACATGATGTTTTAGGGCATTTTTTCACCACTAGCAAATCACCAAATATCTTATCTTACATCTAAGAATGAAAAATGTCAAACAAAACAACACTGAAACTGATGACGAAAGGTCCATTCCATAAAAGACAAGATCACATATACCCATATTTTTTCCAATGATTCAATTTAATTTTTGATTATTGAATTTTCAGAAATTGACTAATCTATACTGCAATGCAATTTCACATACAGAAATAAAAAGAGTATTTTATCAAATTTCAAACTAATAACAACTGTGGCGTTTAAAAAAGTCATCTTTATTTTTCCTGAAACAAACCACTGTAAACAGGATCGTCCCTTACCTTGCAATTGCTGGAACACACTTCTTTGCCAACTGCTGGTTTCGGTAACAAATCCGACCCAAGTTAAAAATGGCATGTGCACGAATTGAGGAGGGAATTTCCCCAGAGTGGAACTGGGACAAAGTCTGGGAGTGACCTTAAAAATAAATTGACACAGTATGAACCCAAACTTGTATTTCCATACTTACAAGAAAATTTGTTAAAATATCTGGATGACCATTTGTCTACCATCACGGTTAGTAAAACAGGATTTACCAATCGGGATTTAAAACTGCTATTCTAGAATTGTACTACTTAAGTTTACTTTTTAGTTTGGTTTATTTTTTTGCTCCTTTATTACATCGAAGAAATATGGCATAATTCTTTTACGTTACGGAGGCAGGATAAAATGGTAAAACTACAGTAGGTAAAACACGTTAGTAAATATACATGATATAACAGAGAAACCTAACATTAACCAAATTAAAAAAAAATTGCGACAGAAAACTTCATTTCAAAATAAAAATTTGGCTTTGCAAAACCTAAATTGTACAAATGATATTTCATTAACGGCCTATTCTTTATTACTGTTTTAAGTAAGGTACAAGAAACTACAAAATTCTTGTTAGTATTTCTGTAAATGTGACCGTGGCTACAATTGTGAGGTAAAAAATCTTCAATCGTATGTATAAAAACAACTTCTAATAAATACTTACCAGATTGTTCTGTATCACTGGGCTTGGTCAGCAATGCTTGAATAGATAGTAACAATGTTTTGGGAACTAATGCTGGTCTTCGTTGGGCCAAATCCCCAACTATAAATAAGTGACTCATCTAAAATGAACAAAGATAAAATGGATAAAACAATCAGATTTTGCCATTTTCTGTAATGTAAACACTCTATGGCATAAGTTAATATTTTTAAATTTATTGGAAAATTACCTGGTTTTAAAACAAGTTGGAATAAGATAAAAATCATTTCAATTATAATTGAGTGAAATGAATAATGCACAATTTTTTTTAAAACGTAAAAATTAAAATAAGTTAAATCAAATCATCTTAAAACTAAGAAATTTGTGTTCATATTTGTTGTTATAATCCGACCATGTTGCAACATGGTGGTAGTGGATGGTACCATTACCAAACATATACATTAAAGTGGTCGCTAGCTAGTCTGTTGTGTCGTTAGGCAAGGCACTTTACAGACATTGCCTAAACCTAGCGACTTATTTGGTTCTACCAAATTGTAAATTATACACAACACACTGCATTTGTTCCAGTAACCCGACGATGGGTACGAGGTAATCTGACAATTGCATGTGTGGTAACCCTCTTAGTTTGCCCATTCAAGGGGATAAACATGAATATCCTATCCTATCTTAAAGTATGGGATGATAATTTAACAAAAAATGGTTTTTCATTTATTAAAAAAAATACACACCAAAAGCTCTTTGTCATAATTTTCTGATGTGATGACGCCATCCCGCATCCAATTATCACTTTCATCCAGCATTTTCTTGCACCAATTTCCCATCGATTTCTGAAAGAAAAGTTTATAAATATGTTTTTTGATTAATTGTTTTCTTTGTTTTATTTTGTTTTCACTCCTTTAAAAATAATACTTTAAATAACATGCACTTGACATACAGTAAGCAAGCGGACCAAAACAGCAAAAGGACAGTAGTGATAGCACTTTAAGGAAAAATAAAATTCAAACAGTTCAAGAAAATTTATGGACACAGCTATAAAACCCAACACAGGCATAAAACCCAGATGATATTTCCCAGGATAATCGAATCGGAAAATAATTTAAATTATAATAAGAATCATTGCTCCTTTGAAGACTAGTGGCACATAAATATTTTGAAAGGTTTATTTTGCTGGATTTGACCACTTGCAGCCAAGCATGGCATGATTAAATTAACAGACTGGTCCAGAAGCCAAAATATCACCAAAATTAAAAATACAATTCTTAAAATAAATCTAACTTTCTTAAACAGTGGCCGAAGCCTTAAGGTGTTAAAATAAATATACAAATCACCGATCCAAAACAAAATTTGTTCAAGTTTAGGTAATTTTAAAATATTTTGGTGGAAATGCGTTAATTTCTATCCCTGTAGTATTACATGCAGTTTTCCAGACAGTTATTTTGTTCCCTGTAATCATGCATGTCCTGTAATAATGCTCACATGTATGTACACTCATTTATTTTGGTATGTAACATTCTTAACATGAATTTTGTGCTATATATCCTGACGAGTTTCGCTTTAATTTCATTTACTACGATTCACTACCAAGTACCTTCAATACAAAAATACAACATATTCAATACCTCTGCATCAACTTTATCCTGATGAATGGCAAGGAAGAACTTGTCGATCGCTTCGCATGTGTGGTTGATTAAGTGGATGGGACACTTGTGTGTTTCAATGCTCTTTATTAATATGTCTGTGCGGTAAAAGTATAACCAACATTACTACTTTAGAATACCAGGTATTGTACTATATACATACACACACACACGCTATGTAAAATAGCCATAATAACATTTGTAAGTACATCATTTGGTAAAATAAGCATGTTGGTGTGGAGTATGGTTATTATATTGGATTGTCAGTTTAACTTATTATGTTTCTTTTTATCCCAAATTTAAGCAATTTGTGCCAGGCTGCAATTTAAAAGCCATTGGTGCAGATTGCACTACTGGTAACCTTAGCTTTTTACCCATACATAGTCAGCATGACCGGGTTAACATCAAAGGAGATTTCTTCACATTTACAGCTAGGATATGATAATTATGTTTTAATGGAAAAAATGCTTGGAAAAAGCAATATCACACTGCAATCGACTGATTACCTTGGGAATACGTAATGGAACATTTACACATGGCTAATCTTGAGATTACCTCGTGCCTATTATCCGGGCATATCTTGATACAATTTATATTTCTAACAGTACATCCATATAATAATCCAGGGTTAAACCATTGCCCATAAGGTGCCCCACAAAAAAGTTAAGTTTCACTTGGTTTAGATTTTAAATTGGTCAACTTTAATAATTGTGATTTAGTGGCATAGAAGCTCACCTATCACTGATTGTTTTTCTTCGGCTATTAAATCTTTGGCCACTTGTCCAACAGAGCATACCATGTCTACCTGCAAAGGCAAAATACCACTCGATAAATAACCCTGCTATGACCTTATAAAACATACCTGTGAGTCTCTGACAATTCTAGTGTCGGTAAAGTGAAAATAAATTTAAAAGGAATAATGATTGTGAGTCAAATTGCAATAGCCTTACGACACAGGTGTCCTGGTGTGAAGATGCACTTACAAAGAATTTCAAAGAATTATCGATAAAAAAAATTCCTCCTACACAGTTCAAACTTTCAGTCGCTGATCAGTGGAAATAGTATACTGAACAAGAATTGTAAGATAATTTGTTCAACCTGAAGGCTCAGCAGAGTTTGGTCGTCATGAACGTTTTGCTTCCAATTCTCGATGACATGCTTTGCTGTGATTGGATCGCTGTGGTACAGCGTCATCATTCTTAGTGTCATCCAAGCAGGAACTAACAAACAAAAGAATAAGAATAATTTTGTCTCAAATATTAATTGAGATTTTTATCCCAAAATTAGGCAAAGCATAGAAAATAAATTGTGAAAACTACGATATTATAAAAATGAATGGCAATTTCAGAGAATTAAAATACTACCAACAACACGATCTCATCACGGAAATGAGTATATATTTCCCAATTCCATACAGAAATTTTAGCTAATTAAGTTACCTTTTCTGTCATCATTGTTTAAATTGTAAACAATTTTCTGGACCAAAGTTTTTGTAACTTTCTGTTGACGATTCCAGTGACGAATTGCCTTTTGTAAGTATATTCTGCGAAAAACAGTTTTAGTAAAATTACATATGGTAATGGGAAATATTAATAAACATATATCATGTCCTTTAACATATACATAGTCAACTGAGTTAAGTAATTGATTACTGTCCGTCAATGCAGATTGATTACAGAGTATAACCTGTATCAATTTTAGTTAAAAGCATTTTACTGCTGGTTGAAACATACTTGATGTGTGCGGTAGATACTAAATTACATGCTATACATTACTGCAGAGACAAATTCCATACAAAAACATCTTTGAAATATGATAAAACATCATTTACAACAGAAGAACAATCATAATTCTGACCTCAATCTGTTGCCTTTCTCGGTCGATAGAAAAGCAAGCAAATCCCAAGACAGACATTGATCTTCTACATTTTGACTGACCACACCTTGCAGTATATTCTCTTCCATTAACTAAGTAGCAAATAAATGAGTATTGTAGAATAATTAGTTTTATTTAATACGTATAATCTGGTATGTGGTATCCCATACTCCTACCACTCAGATATAATATGTATGGATTATTGTAGAATGCATTTGGGTAAAAAATATCCTTAAAAAATTTACGTAGTACTGAAACACATTGTAACAAATATCTTATTAAATGGTCAAAGCTAAATTGTACCTTAAATCGGCCATTTTTTACACAAAGACAACTTAAAATCAACACACCAGAAAAGTTTTCTCCTGAACTGAAGTTTCGTTGTCATCAACTCTTGGGAACACCCCTTCCACCCACATTTCCCTAACCTCTTGCACACCTGGGTGAACCTGGGGAGGGTGGGGAATTAGCATAAAAATATCATAATCTGACTAGCAAAGGTGGGGAATTGGGATAAAAATAATATAATAATCAGATACGAAATAGGACTAGCAAACCTAACTTAGTGTAATGAGATACGAAATGGCAATTAAAGTAACTGAGAATAAAACAAAATTAACTAAATAATTAAGCGCATTAAGAAGTTTAAATTAAGGGAGAAGAATCAGATGTAAATAAATATAAGAAGTAAGAACATTTTCCAAACATAACATTGGCAGCAGATATGGTACATCTAACTGATTGATCAAGATACGAACAAGTAGTTTCACCAATAATTTTTTTTAAAACAATACTAAGCAAGGAATTTTATAAGAAATGTATTGCATAAAGTACAAATGATACTCTCACATTCAGGACATCGGTTGCACACTGGAGGGCGCTCTTCCTCACACTCAACATCAGGTCTCGGCAGCCATTACCAATGGCAGCAAGCAGTTTGGGCGTGGGTGGGACAGTCTTGGAGCAGATCGCTGATTTACTAGCAAGCAATCCACTACGACGCACTGTCAGCTTCCGTTCTGATGATCGTTCACAGAGGATGGAGGCGAAAATGTCCACTAGACGTAAAGCAGGAGTTTTACAATTATGAGGGTAGTGTTAAATTGTTTAAGGATTAACAACTGACGAAGAAAGTGTATATAATAGCAATGGGCACAGTGCAAGGAGTATATGGCTAAAACAAAACTTTCATAATTAAAACTCTTAAAAAGGTAATTAATTAAACCTGTGACAATTACTTTTAGCATAACTAGCAGATATAACACAAATATGACAGAACTGCTAAATAACAAACCCACCTGAAGAAGTCTCATCAATTGTAAACAAACTAACATGGGTGGATGAAACTCTGCATGAAAGAAGTGAGTTTGTATGATGAACAAAAAAAAAGACCAAATGTAATCAGAAACTTGAATTAGCGTAAAAATGGCATAACGAAAGTAGCTTGTGTTTATTGCATAAAAATTATTACAATTTAACTTTGGGAGTGACTTACTTTTAAGGAGTGACTTATGATATTCAATAAAAAAGCACAATGGAAAACACTAATAAGCTATTCATTATTCATTTAAGGACAGGAATTAGGGTCACTAATGCAAGATCATAGCTAGTCAAGTTTGCTTGGACTAAAGATTTAGATTGTGGTTGTGGACTTAAACTCCCACCAACTAACAGTGGAACAGTCATTAATACTGATGTATTACAAGGGACACGATTTAATTGGATCCCATAAACCAATAACCAAGATTAGACCACTCAGGTGACAATGCGGGACCTATTTAAGCCGCATGAGTTGCAGCCATTAATATTTCCTATAAACTCAAACGATACTAACGATAATAATGCAATTTTATTCACCCATCATTTTCCCGGTTCGACTCAGTCATCCTGTTTCTAAACAACGAACAAAAATCGGTTTCTGAAACAAGCTTTTTTTCCATAACTTCTGCAAAAACGACAAGCGACTTTGATCGCACAGTTGGAGAGACATCTTTTATGTTGTCTATGACCACCTGTGATAACGAGATTTAATAACAAGACCTGTGCTCCATTACTGACTGCATTTTTATGCAGTTAACTATCCCAGCATAATGTTGAGTTGCAAAATATGCATAAACAGTATCTCTCACGACTTACAATATAGGCCAGAGATAACAGCTTTTTTAAAGAGTAAAAAGATTGATTACAGATATGTCTATGCGATTATACAGAAAAACAAAGAAATTTAAACTATTCCAAATTTGCACCATTGTTTTCTATTGAAAATACATCTGGGGTGCAGAGAATCAACACATCAATAAAGCATGAAGGATCAACAAAACAATAAAACAAAAAACACAGAAATTTACTTTGAGCAGAAAAGTGTGGGTGAGACATTGCGATAACTCTGTTGATATTTCTTCCCCGGAAATTGGTCTCCTTTCTGTTAGGCTGAGAAGATGACCAATCAAACCAATTGCTCCAACCCGATGACTGATCTATTTTCGGAAATTAAAGTAAAAAAATTAATCTGTGACTGCAATTGTCATTTATAAAATGATAAATGTAACAATATGGCTTTTAATCCGGGCATTGGTGTGTAAAAACTACTTGTGTGGAGTTGTGTCATAATAAACTGTGCAGTTGTGTTACAGGAAAGAAGTTTATCATATATACAAAGTTAAATCTACTTGATTGTAAAAATTAAAGAAGTACCTAGAGCACACAGTAAAAGTTCCTATGACTGCTTGAGGATGTATTTATTAATGTACTTGATTCTTGAGCCTAACCGTACAAGAAGTCCGATCATTCAATTTTTACTTTTCCATAGGAATAAAAATACATGTTTGTCCATAATTGGCATAAAACATAATTTATGATGCATGTTTCGAAATGGGGTAGTGAACAGTAATACATAGAACACAACAGGCAAGTGTATATACGCTTCACAAAAGGTATACTTTACTTAACATTACAATGTTTCAATGGTTAACAACATGTTTATCACATGTATACTTGTAAAAAAAACATGATGACAAGCAGACCAAGTCATAAAAAGAACATGTCCACTCAAATTAGTGGCCGAAACATGTGTCACATTACTTAACTAAATTATAAGTTTCATTACCATACATACAGTCTACTTATAAATAATCAATAAAATCAGCATCCTGAAAAACCTAAATATAATTAAAATGATCAATAGCACTGTTACCTTGGTGTCGCCAGCCAACTTTGCAACCCAGGACACAAAATCCAGTGG
>CH000071.1:337148-370976 GCA_000149265.1 Ciona savignyi | reverse complement strand
ATAAAACCCGCAGCATCGTGTTTAAATATGATCTCGCCGATTACCATACAGCGAAACGACTCTACTGTATCTTTCTACTAACTTACCGATTATTCTATCAATAACACTTTGCAGAAATGGCAGTAGTGGTGGGTGCACTGTAAAGCATAAATGATAAATATCATTTAATAAAATTTAGTTTACAGAATGTAATAGCGAGGTTAAGGTACGAACTATAAAAGTAATTTAACTCTATTGAGATAAAAATATAAACGAGCATATAAAAACAATTTAAATAAAATACCACTTACAAATGGTTGATGCTAAAGAAGAACGAGGGACTCCACAAACTGAATAGTTCTCTTCGGTCGCCAGCCGAAGTACTGATGAATATACATTTTTTTGTAATAGGCTAGTGTAAAATGGACAATGTCCTACCATAGAAGGTACTGCGCGCGCACTGAACTGGATGCGAAGGATTCCAACAACATCTCCATCGGCGACAATGGTCCCTAAAATAAATATGAAACATTGATGCACTTAGAGTTAAATTACTAACTCGACATTGACTCTGTAACCACTGCCCCGCCACATGGAACTCGGGTTGAGACGTCGCAACCTTCAAGAAACCGCGAACGACCCGAAGACAGATATTCTCGTGGCACCATTCTTCTAACGTTGACCCCCGCTGGTACTAAAATAATAAAATTATAACACTGTTATAGTGATCAGGTTTCCACCAAGGCCAACTGCTAATTATGACTAAAGAAAAAAAATAATATTTCCTTTTTCCGTCTGTACCTTAATTGCAATTACAAAATTGTACGAAGGGATAGGAATAGGATATACATGTTTATCTCCGTGAGTTGGAAAACCAGAGGGTTAACACTTAAGCAATCGTCAGAATATCCCACGTCATTGTCGGGTTACCGGAGCTATTGCAGTGTGCTGTGTAAGATTCACACGTTCCATAAATTTAGGAAAACCCATTAATACACAGGGTTCAGACCGTTAAGTCACCTGTCCAATGACACAAACGACTGGCCAGTGACCATTTTCATACCTACCACCCTATAGCTTACAAGGCGACTCGACACACTAAACCACCAGACTAATTGGACTAGTACGATCAAAACGATGTATTTCGCTTCAGTTGTATAGTAACATGCACGACAGTCCAACTTAATTATGCAAATAAAAACAATTTGCGTTTTTAAAACCAAATCGAGTTGCAAATAGGCAAATCTTATTACAAATGGATGGCGGTGACAAATGTACATAAACAATCTATTTAAAGAACCCCCTCCTTCCCCACTCGTAAGCTTAATACTTTGATATAACATACCGCCAACTATCCTTGGTAAGCTTGTTGTTTGAAAAGACGTTGAAAGACTGTTTGTATTGTTGGGAACTTGACTTGCCTGGTTGAGAATTTGAAGTATTATTCCTGCTAAGTTCATTCTGCAAGGTAAATGTCCAACTCTTATTGACTTAAAAAGCTGCGAATAAAACCATCCGGATTAATATTACATTTCAATGTATTTTTTGTGAGGTGAAGGTTCCTTTATGTTATATACGTTTAGAAGTTGTTTTTGATTTGATCATTGATTTCCAAAAGAGGGTCCATGGACTACTAGAACCCAATGACAATTTTGGATGGTTTCTCTCCAAAATTAATAGCCCTAGCCAGGGCAGAAATTGTTGAAATCATTAGTAGTTGTTAGGTATATGATCAAACTTGTTCTTGGCAAGGCCAAACCCAGATGATTAATGGTTAAAATAAAAAATAAACTTTTTTAAACAATACGATGATAATTTGACTTTACGTGTGATAACGACCCTTTTGTTTCCCAATTTTACGGGAATAAAACATTTTAACGTTTTTGCCACCTGATCTAATTATTCTACTGTCTAATTAATTATCATTGTCTAGTCTACTAGTCCTCTTGTATAAAATTATTCTATTCTAATTCCAGGACATATGACAGTGCGGCATCTATTATACATCAATGCTCAATAAAGTTTACTACTTTTACTGGAATAACCCATTTCATATATCGTGAATTTACTCCGTCGTCTTTGAGTTAATTGTTCTCATCTCTTAACAAATATATGCAATGTACTCATTTGAATAGAAGCCATGTGTAAACTTTACCGAAGCCTCAAGCGGACTCTCAGATTTGCAAGATAGCCTATAGTTTGTTTAAACCTGTATGTAAATGTATATTTTATGTTTTGGCAATGATTAAAATTTAGTAAATTTCCCGATCATGAAAAACGTCATCAATCACATGGGCTGAATTGCGTCATTGCTGATATTGTTTGTACTGTTAGGAGTTTGATCTTTATGTGATAGAATTTAATGCAAATTTAGTTATAAGTTTATTTTGCAAGGTACAGCTAGTTAAACAAGTGTGATAAGATCATTTAAAACTGAAGAGATGACGTCATTGTATTCAACACATTGCAATATCCTTGCAAAATATCTGGACCAAGGACATGTTATAATAACTTTAAATTCTTCGTGGAATTTTGTTTAATAACGTTTACTTAATTTATTTTCATAAAATGTACTTTTATTTTGGTGGTTAGATTCCATTATAAGTTTTAATAGGTTAGTGTGCTGATTTAAATATAGGATTATATTGATATTCGGTTAACAAACGGACGGAATGTTAACAAGCAATTGTCACTTATCCAGAAAAGCTTAATGTTTATTTTTGGTTGCACTAATGTTATTTTCACTCAATAAAATAACTGTTTCGTTTTCTTTACCGGAGGTATGTGACAGGTTCCACCGTATTAAACTAGAAATCGTGTGGTCGCGAAGAGTCAAACGGTTTGTATAAACTACTTAATCCAAGAATTCGATTTTCAAAACATATTGGCACTCAAATGTTTTCCTATTGCGACACTTCATCAGTCTAGAGTCGGTTCAACCGATTAGCGTAGTGGGTTTGTGCCCCCCATAACATAGCCGAAAGGGTATAAGTACGAAACTGTTAGCTAGCTAGTCGGCTGAGTTCTTAAGGCAATGCAGTTAACGGACATTGCCTGAACAGTGAAATTATAGGTTCCACCAAATTGAAGGAAACTCATACTCAACACACTGTTGCAACTCCCCCTGCGTTTCTCATTTACTGGGATAAACATGAACGCCTTATCCTATTACCTATATGCTGTATAATTGTTTGCTACATAAATACTCCTAAGTTGTCTATACTCAAAAGTGGGGCCCAGCGGAACAAAATAGTCGTAGCAGTAAAATTGTTATAAATATATATATTTGGCGACATCTCCGTGAACAACCACCTTTAAAATTTAACTTGACAAAACATGGACTCTTTTCAATCCAATACAAATAAAGTAGTAGCGTGTTGTTATCTCCAGTTTCCTCTGACTAGATTTAAAACTTGTGGAAGTTAGTTTAGACTGCAGTTTCTAGGATCCACGTGACAAAATCACCAACCTAAAAAGAACTTGTATGAGTTTTTCGGCACTGGCATTAACAAAACAAAATATGGGTACCCTCGTGTAAATTCCTGGTCTATTTGGCTGACCACAAGGAGTTGCCCCGTACGACGTTATCCCGTGAAGATAATAGATACCATCAGAGTGTAAGCACATTAGAGGGCCTCCACTATCACCCTAGAGTGCGAAAAGTTAAGATAACTATATACAACAAAGGCAAATATTTTAATGTGGCATCTAATAAATAAAAGGACTGAAAAAACTATATATCAATTTTTTTTAATTATATATACACTGAAAATTCCTTACCATGCAACTGTCTTGATTATTACTTGCACCCACGGCACAAAACTGCGAGTCCCCAGGTAAAACAAATTTACTTGCATACGCTACAGAGTTAGCTGTCACAGTTTCTGAACAGAGCAAATGAGCTTCTATACGAAGTGAAGCTTGTATGAGTACATTGCTTCTCATTCCCGCAGTTGCTTGTGCTGGGATAAAAAGAAAACCCTAACCATAGAATACGATGTTTTTATCACTTCAATTGTAATGGTTGTACTTACTCGTAAATCCCCAACCCACAGTAGTGCAAATTGAGCCAACAAAATGAGGTATTACGTTGTTGTCGGTGATTGTTCCTGCCGGCACGAGGCATATTGGGCGGATAAACCGGTCGAACGCAACCTTTCGCGACAACTGAGAATGTTTTTAGATTTAAAACAAAAACAGTTCATCAAATACTTAGAACTGGTTATTAGCAAATACAAATTATATGAAATATTAAAGCTAAACCTTTAACAGGGCGATGTCATTATCAAATGACCGTTGGTTGTATGTTGGATTTATATTAATTTGCAAAACAGTGAATGTTTGTTCGTTTCCGGATTGTGCAATTACGCTGTGCTCTCCAAGAACTACTCCGTACAGATTTATATCGATGCTGCATGTATACAAATTTTTATTCAATGTCGAATGTACCTGTGATATTGGTGACATGTGTATACTCACGTGCCAATACAATGCGCTGCAGTAACAATCCACTGATCGTTGATAAGTGCTCCGCCACAAATACCACCTGCTACAATTCCATTCTGAAGCTCATATACATATGCCGTCCATGGCCAATCTCCGTCTACTGTTACCGTTCCACCTAAACAGCAAAACAACTATTTTCTAGTGTAACTTTTTTTAATGGCCTTAAAGATATGATATTTCATTGATTTACACTTGCTACAGAGGTTTTAAACACAGCATTTATTTACGTATAAATTCAAATTAAAGTTATGCCAGGAGAAAGTATGTTCGATCTTCATATGTTCGATCTTCTGGCAGCGGGTGTGTGCATAGCACATTATATCAGTGTATGACAAGATTTTAAATGACGTAACATATACCACATATTTTGTTGCAATCTTACCTATAATTCTTCCAGTTAAACTCAGCGCAAATGGTAAGAGCGGTGGGTTGACTGAAAAGCATAAAAGATTATTTTTTTCTGATTCCTACGATAACATAGAAAAATTGTCCGGACCCTTCTCTTACTTACCAACTGCCCCTGTCGATTGTAAGGAAGAACGCGGAACTCCACAAACTGCATAGTTCACATTGTTCTCCAGCCTGATAACTAAGTTATAAATAGGTCTTTTTTATGGTGGTGTGCTGCATATGAACAATGTTCTCACCATAATAGGTACTGCGCGCGCATTGAACTGGATGCGATGGGTTCCAACAGCATCTCGATCGCTGACATTGATCTCTGAAAAAATATAAAACATCAAAGCGTTTATAGCAAAATTCAAATGGTTTTTATAAAAGTCGGACCAATAAATGTGGTGTGTTTATAAAGATGCTTTTTTCTTAAGCATAACTTGGATGCGTTTTTGCTGTACACCGATAGTTAAATGAATTTTATTAAAATAGCATGCCACAAAAATATGATTCTATATAACCGTTTTCCTTTTTTAACTTATTAATTATTCAGACCTTCCAGCGTCGGAAAAAAAATCCAGCGTCGGAGGAATTAAGTTGTTAAGTTAATCAGTAATTTACTGACCTCGTAACCCCTGCCCGACCACAGCGAATTCGCAGTGAAACGTCGCATCCCTCAACAAATCTTGAATTCCCCGAACTTACATATTCCCGAAACACCACGCCACTTCTAGCGTTGATGCCTGGTGGAGCTAAAACAATAAAAATAGTTTACTACGCCATAAACAGAACGCGCTTTTTTCCAATTTAAACGACTTGTTTATAGAATGAATGCATATTTCAATGGAAAACGACAAATACAGTATATTATTTTAACGTGATATGTATAACTTGTTTGATACGGTAACTCTAGGACCCCTCCGATTTTGTTTGCAGAAACGTATGTAATATACAATCTACACGTGGCCTTAAAAATAATGGTGGATGACACAAGATCGACACCATGTTTGTTTCTTTTAAATGGTACTATATATATGCATAAACTCAGGAAAAACAAACATACCGCCGACTATCCTTGGTAAGCTTGTTGTTTGAAATGACGTTGAAAGACTGTTTGTATTGTTGGGAACTTGACTTGCCTGGTTGAGAATTTGAAGTATTATTCCTGCTAAGTTCATTCTGCAAGGTAAATGTCCAACTCTTTTTGAGTTAAACAGTTACGAATAAGATCATTTGACATGAATTATATCATTCTTTTTTTGTCCTATAGCATAGGCCTAGTGATTAAGGTATTTCAGATAGACTGTAAAATCGATGTTCACGCTAGCCACGTTCTGCGCTATTGTGTGCCTGTCTCCGGGAGGTTACGGTGCTCCTCTTGGTACAGTGGATTCAAATAGATCGTTCAAAACTCTCAGTTATATTAGATAGTTAAAACACTTTATCCAAAAGTACAGAAGTCTTTTAACCAAATGGTGGTTGGGACAATACCAGTCGTTGGTGTTGTCGATTGTGTCCACGGGCAAGGCCAATCATAAATAATGCACTGCAATAGCTTCTGTAACGTTGGGGTAGCGACTATAGGTGATCTTTTCGTTTGGTGGCGGGATAACACAACTTGTTTTTTTTCCACGGAAAAACTTACATTAAAAAACGCACTGCAATAGCTACGACCGTGTGATATTTAACAATTATTTTTATTACGAGTATATAAAATGTGTGTATAATTATTTCACGATATAGACGCTTATTGGAAAGAATGGCAGACGGTTATGGCATTTAAATGAGTGTGTTTGGTAAGTAACTGTAGGTGCTTTCCCTAGTTTGATTTATAGTGCAAACGGGTGCTTAATTTCAAAACTTGAGATGTTAAGCTTTACTTTTATAATATTTTTGTTTGTTATAAAAACAAAAAATCTTAGTAAAATAAAGTTTATTTTAGTATTAGGTGACTTTTGGTGAGAGTCTAGTAGATTTATATATAATTCATTGCGTTTCAGTAAACGTTTTTTATGTGTAAGTTCCTAGATTTCAGTAACAGCTACAGGTAGAAAGATCTTGTACTAAATAGTTTTTACTTCCTATGCGTGAATTTTAGGATAAGCTGTAACAGCAGAACGCTTTGAATGTGAATTGAATTTATAAATACAAAATCCGCGCCCTTCCACGGTTGTTTACGTATTTTTCTGCGTATAATATAGTTTTGTTATTGTGATTGGTTTTTTAAGGCATTTACTTTTTAATTATAATTAAGGGGTAAATAATAACGAACAAAATAACCTATATACATAGGGCTAATTATATAACTGTACAAAGTTTTTTTTTAATTTGTATGAGGGGTGTTTCCTTATGTTTTAAAATTACCCGCGATATTGGCTGACTGACTATTCCTTTTTTACAAATAAACCTTTATATTTTTTTAAAATCCAACAGAAATCCCAGAAAAGTACGCAATTACATTAAAGCACCTTTCGAAAAAAAAATCTTAACTATCTGGTGCCAAAACTTCACCGTCTACCTTTATATATAGACTGTTAATGCTATGGCCGTATGCCTCACCCTGCTAAACGATACTACTCCGAGTATTATTGACTTACGATGGATGCAACGCAGATTCAAATTCGCTGTAATGGCAGGAAAGAGATATCTTCCATAAATGCCTCGGGGGCGAAACGCGCCTAAACCAGGTAGCACTAGCTGTTTCACTATTACTGCCGGCTATTTGGGCTACCTTCACGTTATAGACATTTTCAACCGTTAAGCGTGTAAACAATATAAGTAATCCGCGGATTTAAATAATTTACTATAAAAACGTTGATTGTTAGAGTACGTATATACTTATCTAAATATATATTGCTCTGCGGTAGCCTAATGATACTAATTTAATACAAAAACAAATCCAAATCTACAGCCTTAATACATACGTTAATTCATGATTTAAGTTTAACTGCAACCATCATCAGTGTAGACTAAAAAAGATAAACGCAAATGCACATTTTGCGCTGTAAGTAAACTTGAATGACGTCAGCACGTGGATGGTACTGGTTAAGTTTAATATCATACCGGTTAGGTTTATTTATACACGAGTTCTGTGTATAAATTAAAATTGTTCCTGTGAGGTTAAGTTACATCGGAAATGACCCGACGCAATTTAACTATTACAATTAACGAGTGGGAGATCTCCTTGAAATCGTCGGTATGCCGACACCTCCAATCTTGACATGCACACCAGGTTCGATTTCGAGAACCGAGAAAATCACGTATACTTTTAGTTGTTGCCGCTGTTAACTATTTTAACTCTTTCCGTCCCAACTCGCCATATATCGCGAGTTGGTGGTAAAACATGGTATCCCGCCTGTACATAAATGGGTGCAAATCTAAAAAACGATTTCTCCGCAATGCGTAATGGTAGAGACCTCAGCTATGGCTCATTCGATCAAGGAAACCCTATATTTTATTCTCTGTAATTTTCGTGGAGAAATATTAAAAATGCGAGGAGTGATAGCCTTTCTTTTTCAAGGCTTCGCCTCTTATTTCTATCGATTTTACACGAATTTACAAGTGACTAACTCAGCCAATAGGAGTCGCGTTAACTTGCGGAGAAGCTCTTTTTGTCAAGCAAGTCTTTCTTTACATTCTCTGTGAATTTCGTACCGTTGAGAAAAAAAGGAGAGCGTTGGTGACGTTTTCGCAGCAGGCGTTTATGCTTCGTGTTCACCAAAGCATGAATTTAGCTGGGCCTGCTGAGTGCTGAGCGCACAATAAAGAAAAAGGCGGCGAGACTAGCTAGTTCGGTGTGCCCTGCTTTGAAGAATATTGGATATAGTATTTGTGTCTGTTTGCTTTTGTATGCCCTTTTTACACTTCCTTCACTGTTCTTATTTATACTTTTTACTATTTTAGTTCTACAAAATTAAAAACTTCAATGCGTTTTGGTTCAATTTTTCATAATATAGTTAGAATGAAGGAAAATTTCAATTAGGAATAGTAAAAAAAACTACTGAAGATACAAATACAGTTCAAATTTTCCTGAGTACAAAAACTATTAGACAAACTACATTCCAATTTTCATATCATTTGGGCATACCAATAATTAGTGAGTATTTCGTTTGTCAGTGCACCTCAAAATTTTCAAAGTCAAGCAGAATTTTCTTTACATAAAAAGTGGTGTTCACTAAAGTTTACATAATATATTCTTTATTGGAGGTAGATTCTAGGTGTGCGGTTTGTTTAAAAGAGGGATAAATTATCTTTCCAACCATACTAAATATTAAATCATAGCATAAATTTGAGAAAAACTGTGCTAATTTGAAAATGACCAAAAATTGTAAAAAACACTGCGGGACAGCATGTTTAAATTAATGCATTTGGCCGGGAGTGAAAGAGTTAACTCAGAAACACACCCCACAATATAATGGCACCATGGCACCTCAATTCCGTCCGGGTTAATCTTTGTTAATAAATGCTACCTAATATCACATACACAAAATCATATTCAACACAAGTATTTTAACTGAAGACACATAACTGCCAACCATCCGTGTCATGACGTCACATCCTTCTTCATGGTTAGAATATTAAATAAATGTGTCTTCGCCATACCGACAATGAATTTGTTAACGCTGTTTTTCTTTAAATAAACTTAAAAGGTGCGATTTTTATCATTTCAACGTTGAACCTTTTTAACGTAGCAATATTATGTTGTTAACGAAAATGCAAGAATAAACCCACAGTACTCAAATCACTTATAGGAGAAAAATACCGTGAGATAGTAGACAAAGTTTTTACCAATATAACCCCGATTAAATTGTACTGAACGTGCTTAGAGATGCAGAAAAAAATGCCTATAGATTCACTGTTTTTGCAAATGGGAGAAAGGCGATTCTTTGGCGAAACATAAGTGCAAGTACAGAAATGAACAGAAAAAGAAAAATATAACATTTTCTAAATCGAAAACAATTTGTTGTTGTATTCTTCCTTTTCCAGAAAAGGGTACGAAATTGTTTGCTAAACGGCGTTGGCTGATATCCAAGACGTAAACGCCGCAATCTGAGTAAAAATATTATATTTTTTAGGATGCAGTAATGCTGTTCATTTGTATACATTTTGTTAATCTAAGACAGTGCATAAGTAAAACAAACAGAAGAACACTTATAGCGTCTTTATCTCACATAGCGTTGTTTTCCTTTTATTGCGGAAATATTTAAATACTTTTGCAGCTCCCAGTGATTTTTTATGACAATATCGGTGAAAATGGCTTCCCTGATCTAAGAACTGGGCTCATAATATTTCTATGTAAGGGTCACACCAAAAAAGTAACAGTGTTTCATGCAACTTTGGTTAATTTTCCACTTATAACAAATTCGTTTTCTTCACTTTTTATGTTGTATCAAAATGCGAATTCGGGGCGTTCTTACCAGAGTTTGTTTCTAAAGGGGAACTGAAGTAAATTTTAAGAATATCTTAATAAATGGAAAAAAATACGCTGATTTCAAAAATCAAATCAGTTTCTTCCAATATTTTCTTTGTTAAAGAGTTATGAGCAAATATGCATTTCATTTTATGTTAGGGGATTTCCCGTATTACGTCATTGACGTTGTTGAGATTTCGTGCCTATATGCATTGTATACAATCATGTGCCAGTTTAGAGGTGAATTAGTAACAGAAGCGCCTGCAGGAGCGTTCTATTTTCGTTTTTTTATGAAGACTTAGCATAACACTTGTCATATAGCCTTACTGAACCAATGTCCATGGTGACAGCTTACTTTAAGCGCGGTGATTAAGGCCTGCACAGTCCTTGACCTAAGCTGAAAGCTGAGGTATACAGGTCTCGTATTTAAATGACTTTAGAATAATAAGTCTTAGCAATTTATATCATAAATCATATAAGTGAAGACAGAACAAGAAAACTAGAACAGAATGCATTAAACTGTAACTGCCAGCAATTTATAGAAATAAACCAGCCATCAAGCAAAGGCTAGACTATGCGGTGGGAAAAGCCTATTTCTTTCATGGTTTACCTTGGCTGTTTGTTTATGGTTTTGCTGTTGTGTATGTGGTGCATTTAATGTCTGCTGTTATTGAAACTGAGCATTAGCCTACTGGTTGAGAATACCACTTATTGCATAAACCAGTTAATCCACAGTAGCCGATGTGTAGTCCGACAATAAGTACACAGCAAGCACTCAGATACGTAAGTGAAAAATATATATAATAGATCTCTACTTAACTACCCAAATAAGTTAATAAGAATATACCACTTTTCCAATTTAGTTCTTTTTATTAGATATTGTAAAATGCCTAAAGTTAAGCCACTGAAAAGGAAGGAAGAGTGAATGGAGCATATTGTTTTGCTCCGGGATGTACAAATTCCTATTACAGCACACGAAATTCCAATCCACCTGTGCTCTTTCATCGATTTCCTCACAACGACAAAAAACGGATGAAGCAATGGATACAACAATGCAAGCGTGCTAAACTACCTGGAAAAAGAACCGCAGTGTGTAGTGCACATATTTGTGACAAGGATTATCATAGTAAAATTGTATTTGACTCCAATGGAGTGGCCAAGATGATGAAAACTCAAATGGAGTGGCCAAGATGATGGTGAAAAATACAGTTCCAACAATTTTTAATTTTTCTGATTATCATTTTAAACATAGTAATCAACCCAGTACATCAAGTGCAACTTCAAAAACTTCTTTATCCAAGCAGATAATTAAAAAATAAGGGCTTTTAGTAATGCAGGTCCAGTCTGGCGTTATTTTGTGCACAAATGCATGTACATTTATGCAGCATAAACATTCTTGCGGTGTGTCCATAAGAATACAGTTTTTGCAACGGCACCAAGTCATGTCAATAGGTAATGTTTCTAAATAAACATTTTCTTCTATGGGGCTTGCATCTTCAGAGATACTTTCAGACGTTTTCCTTGGTTCAAACGCATATGACTGAATTTGTGTTGTTATATTGTGTACAATAAAACTTCTTTAATCCATGCCAGAATGCTGAAAACTGTCATCCATTTTAGTGTTACAACATTAACTTAAATTTACTCTAGAAATGAAGTAAACAAAAGAAATTTGTTAAAACTTCTATGCATATACCAAATCTCTCACACTCTCAGTTTGTAGCCTAGGGGTTGATAATAACATTGCTAGTCTACGTTGCAGATTATGGCTATATATTAAAAAGCAACAATCATGAAAGAAATAGGCTTTTCCCACCGCATAGTCTAGCCTTTGCTTGATGGCTGGTTTATTTCTATAAATTGCTGGCAGTTACAGTTTAATGCATTCTGTTCTAGTTTTCTTGTTCTGTCTTCACTTTTATGATTTATGATATAAATTGCTAAGACTTATTATTCTAAAGTCATTTAAATACGAGACCTGTATACCTCAGCTTTCAGCTTAGGTCAAGGACCGTGCAGGCCTTAATGACCGCGCTTAAAGTAAGCTGTCACCATGGACATTGGTTCAGTAAGGCTATATGAAAAGTGTTATGCTAAGTCTTCATAAAAAAACGAAAATACAACGCTCCTGCAGGCGCTTCTGTTACTAATTCACCTCTAAACTGGCACATGATTGTATACAATGCATATAGGCACGAAATCTCAACAACGTCAATGACGTAATACGGGAAATCCCCTAACATAAAATGAAATGCATATTTGCTCATAACTCTTTAACAAAAAAATATTGGAAGAAACTGATTTGATTTTTGAAATCAGCGTATTTTTTTCCATTTATTAAGATATTCTTAAAATTTACTTCAGTTCCCCTTTAAACAGCTATCGTATAGATAAATCTTAAGAACAGCAGTAATATTCTCCACCTTTCCCCTTCACCATACTATTGACGAAGGACGTATAAAGACTACTTTGTAACAAGGTCACGTACCTTGGTGTAAATGCCAGGCTTGTTAAGCAGTCCACATGATTTTGTTCCGTATGATGTAATTCCGTGAAGATAATATTTTCCGTCAGCATGTAAACACATAAGCGGACCCCCGCTGTCGCCCTGGTAAGATTTCGATCCGTTTTTATGAAATTTTCAGATTATGTGACTTTTGGATTGTACCTTATCGTGAATAATACGCAATTGCACTTGAACAATGTTGTAAGCTTACTAGTTGAGAGTTGGCTACATTTTGTTTAAGGTAAAATATTAACCTTTCAAATGAAAACGTTAATTGTCAGATCTTGTAATTGCCCATTATTATTAAATAAGGGTAAGCAATATGGCACTTTCTTCAGACAAAAAAATATGTTTACCATTTCAAATAAGCTTTAAAATACGTCCTCCCCGACCGTCGATATATTGTTAAAATTAATCAATGGTCTATGTACTTACGTTACAAGTATCCTCCCCCAGCATACCACCCGCGCAAAACTGGGGATCCGACGGAAAAACGAACCGATTTTGGTAATCTGACGCAGCGCCTAGCACCAATGATTCGCAAAGAATTCGTGGGGTGATGGAAAGATTGATCTGCATAAGCACGTCGTTCCTTCGGCCGACTGGCGACGCTGAAACGCCGGTGCAACATTTGTTAAATCGGCTTACAGTAAAATCGTAATTGCAATAGTTTCTTCTGATATGTCGAATTCCACGCTTTCTCGCGCGCCGAACCACAGATGTATGTTTCATAACAAATAGCTCGCGCACTGAGAAACATCACCTGTCTGCCGGCACGTAAGTTTCTGTGTGGATCCGAACTAGCTATTTTTTATTATTTGTAATTTAAAAATGTCCCATTCTTTATTAATTTTTCAAAACTATTAAACTAAATACAAAACACCAAATACAAACGCGGAGGTGTAAAGGGGACCGAATTATGTTGTATCAACATATGATGGCTCAACACACAAGATGCTGCAATAATTAATCCATTGATAGTTGGATAACAACGGAAAGAATATATTTATGTCTTACATGTAAAGCCCCAGCCTACAGTTACGCAAACAGTGGCGGCAAATGAAGGAGCAAACGTGTCGTCGGTTCTTGTGCCAGGTGGTACCAAGCAAATTGGTCGGACGTATTTGCTGAAGGTGACTTTCAGCGTTAACTGTTGAAAAATAGGCAAAACAGTTAGATTTATAATGATGCTAATCAAAGCCGAAAACTTTTAGGCTGTAAATTAGCTTGGTTTGTAAGTGCATCGCCTTTCCAAAGAAAGTTTAAGGATCTAAACTGGTCGTGTGCTATTTGATTTTGCTCATGGGTAACGCAGTTGACACCGGTGAGATCTGTACCCAGTGGGTTAATAGTTTATACTGAAAACTAAAAGAACAACCTATTTATATACATCACTATACGTAATAGCTCCCGTCGTCCGACGGCGGAGCGGGGTAATTTTACGACTAACCCTTGTGATGGCGCTCTTTGCGTTTTACTATTCACAAAGATGTTTAGCCAAATGGTTAACGTGACCGGTACATATACTAAGTATATAAAAATGGTCTTAGTAACAAGCCCACCATAGAGGGTTGAAGCGTAACCTAGCACAAAATAATAAAAAGAAGATGATTTGAACGAATGGTTTGCGCGCCCAACTCATATAAAGGATTGTATCCAAAAAAACTCTTATAGTGTCGAGCCGACCAAGGTTTGGAAGTTTGCCAGGTTCGATAAAATAATGGAAAAATTTGGTTCTGTGGTACTTATATACAGAATATATAGCAGACGGACACACACATACAGAACCAAATCAAAGAAGTCATAAATAAAACATGTTACTTAACCCCGTCTACTAAGTTTTTTTTAACCAGTCGTTTGCTTTGGTTAAACATAAGGTAATTTGGCGATAAACCGATGAAAAATAAGTCCTCAAAAGTGTGCTGTTAGGACTTAAATGATGTTATTGATAAAAGAGAGCAAAGAACAACAACAAAATTCGTCAAACCTTGACAAGTGCAATGTCGCTATCGAAGGTATTTGGGTTGTATGACGGGTGAAGAATAATTTGTTCAACTGAGGAAACGACTTCTCTCCCAGACATTACGCTCACAGTGTGCTCTCCAAGTACAACGCCATATAGTGATGGATTGTTTCTGCGTAAAAAATAAGTAATTGGGGTCGGTCTCACGATGCAATGTGATTACACATAGGGTAATTTATTTCTACTCACGTGCCAATGCAATGCGCTGCAGTGACAACCCACTGATCGTTTATAAGTGCTCCGCCACAGACACCCCCGTTGAGTACCCCATTTGAAACTTCATAAATGTATGCTGTCCATGGCCAGTCGCCGTCCACCGCTACTGTACCACCTAAGAATACCGCGTAGCCAATATGCAGATAGTTGATGCATGTAAACCAACCCGGTACAGATGCATTAACCATTCCGAACAAAGGCATCCGAACGATTAGCATAGCCGATTAAAACGTCGACCGTCAACCAAAAGGTTTATGGCCGGAACTAGCTGCTGTATAATAGCTTGTGTACCTGTGCAAGATAGTTAACAAACACTGCCGAAAACCAGCGAATAAATAAGTTATAAAAAACAAAACAAAAAACATTTCAGTCGTTGTTTCCAAGACACTGCTCTGACAACCCAGCGTTGGAGAGGATGCGTTTTCCCATTTGTGTTATTTTCCAAAGAAGTGTTTAAATCAACTTACCAACAATCCTGCCTTTAAGTATGGATAGTAGGAATGGAAATAGTGGAGGGTTCACTGAAAAAAATAAAATGTCAAGCAGCTGTTGTTTCGTAGCAAGATTTTACAAGGTCACAGACAACAAACTGTGCTTACCGACGACGTTATTATTGGTTTTAAGAGAGGACTCCGGTATTCCACACGTTTTGTAATCGGGTTCAGCCGCGGCCAATTTGATAACTGTGATAGGACGAAAGAAAGAAGAATAATGGATAACTAGTTTACATATTTCTGTGCCAGCTTACCATAATATTTATTATGGGCGCATGGAACTGGGTGTGAAGGGTCCCAACAACATTTCCAACGTTCGCACACGTCCCTGGATATAAAAAGTTTGTCTTAAAATACTCAACCAAAGATACACACTTTAGGTTATTGAGCTAGAAACAAGGGTCGTTTTCGATGTAATAGCTGATACATATTTTTCAGTTTTTTTACTTCTGTATGTCATCGAAACTTGGTACTAAATTGTTGTTGTTGCTATTAGAAACAGCTGATCTAATATTTTTCTAGTCGTCTCGATTAAATTAAAAAAAAAACGATCACATTAAAATTAATTACCGTGAAACTTCCGTGTTGTTACAAGGCACGCGCCAAGTCATATCGCATCCTTCCACAAATCGAGAGTTGCCAGAACTCACGTATTGTCTGATCACCGTGTTTCCGACGTTTATAGAGCTTGGTGCTGCATGAGTGTTTGGTTTAAGTTTAGCTGGCGACTATGCTGGTAGCGATTCTAACTGGAAAAAGGTCTCACCTACTACTTTTGGAAGGCTGGTCGTCTGAAACATGGTCGAAACTTCTGATTTAGTATCGGAGGGCGTCTTATTCAGACTTATTCCCGCTTGGGATAAAAGTTGAAGCAGCATGATATTTCCAATATTCATTTTCGAAGTAAGACTGATGTACTGCTGCAGTAAATGCACTAACTTGACTAAATGGGTTTTACACGTCACTTTTCTCACAGACCACAAATTGATCCGTCCAAGGCGCTCTATTGTTTACGTTTTAATGATCGACACCGTTTTCTCTGCTCGAATATAACAGGTGAGGACCGCGCAACATCCCAGCTTAGTAGTCAACAAATTGTGTAAATTACGTGTTTTATTTTACGCTTCCGCCAAACAGTAAACTGTTGCTGCAATGTGTATTGTTTTAAAAGAACGAAACACGTAAGGGCAACGTGCAAGTTGTCGCGATGACTAAAATATGCAAGGCAATTATCCCCGAGGGGTCTGTTCACTCGCTACCGTAATACGTATTTACAGCTTTCAATTTCACTCAATATGATGCTAACAGTGGCACATCTCTATATGTGTCATTAGTGCACTTGCCGCATCCGATTTGAGTGCACAGGATCGAACCAATTGGGGGATTAGTACAACGATCTGAAAGCGGTACCATGTACATGAAACAGGCAAGACAAAATTAAAAAAATATATTACTCATGACACTTTGTATTAGAAAGGCCAACGTCAATAACGTATATATTTCCCGAATACTCGGCTTTTCAAGCAATTGGACTATATGTAAGATTTATCGTCGCCATTATTGTTTATATTATATCGATGTCACTATAGGGAATAAGGTCGGTATTGTATTCCCCTTTTTCCCACAATTTCACCGAACTATAAAACGCTCGTTTTTTACCGCATGAGCATTATCGTGAGGTAATCGGTCTTTTGGTAGTATGTTTGGAATTATCGGTTATTGTTAAGATGTGTATGACGTGCTCTGGCTCCTGTTCAGTCACAATTTGGTAAATATTGGTTTTATTTCTTAAACTAGTAATTTTGGTAATCATGTTACAATGTTATCTTGATGCGTGCGTTGATTGGTAATTACCTGTCGTCTTAGCTGTATATTTCCCGCTAAAACCGTTAGACTTTACCGCCCATTTCCTTTTATATGTGACCACTGCATTGTGTTTTGGTTGACTTGTGATTTTATGCAGCTTACGTTAATACAAGCATTTTATATATATCGATGAGAGCTGCTGACTACAGGTTATTGAGACCCTGCCTAAAGTGTAACAATCATTAAATTTTACATATATTTTTCCTTAGAAAACCGTCATTTCAAGACCTTTCGTTTCGCCGTTATTCAATTTCGAATAAATTCACAAGTTTTAGACAATGACGCGTTATTTTAAACTCTGAATGAAGGACGCCGTCTATAAGCATACTGCAACCTCTCACTAAGACAGGTGTTAGGAGCCAACACCTTGTCGGGAAGTTACACTATATATTAAAGATTATATGTAGATGACGTCTTTTTATGTTTACAAACTTGTCGTAAACGCTTCTCACTGCAATTCTTGGATCAACAAATCTCGCACAAATTAATTTTCTCAAAAGATTTAGAATGAACCAGGCAAACTAAAACCTACGCAGGGTCTCGCATTGGCAGTTAGGAGAAAAAAACTCCCTACATATGCGTAACTGTTAACTGACTCAACGTCAGGTTATAGAACATTTTTAGCTATATCTAATCTTTCTTGAACTGGGGGCATTTAGATTTTTTTCGATACATGTCAGGTACTTACTATATTAGAAGAATAATTATTAATATAAAAATTCATAGATAGCTCTAGGCGTTTCCCGGATAGAATACACCCTAATAATTGTGGAGTATAATTTGTTTTAACTTTGTAATATGGAAACAGCACATTGCTGCCAGTAGAAACTCGGCTCTCAGTGGTAAGGTTGTCTCGTCAAAACTAGCAGATGTAGTAAGATATGTTTTTGGGCAGGGCACTTCCCGGCAATCGTTTTTTTACCCGGGAATTAATCACATGGACTGAACTGTTGAAGCATATCAATCACACATAATGCACTGCAATGTCCCGGTAACCTGGCGGGGGTTATACACAACCTGACGATCGTCCGTGTGATAACGACCCTTGCGATTTCGCATCAACGGAGATAAAGCATATCTTATATTTTTTACTGTCATCTTAAATCCGATTTCATGGAAAGGCTTATAACATATTACGTCTATATGTATTCAAATAACCGACAAATCCAACTAAAATTTAACACAACGACAAACAAAGACATTATTGTTTTCGTTCAATGTTTGATTTCCATGTGCCGCGTCAGTTCATTCGGTTTCATGAAGCCTTTCCCACAAAGAAGGCACAAGTGGGGGTATTCTTTCGTATGCTGACAAACCATGTGACTGTTCAAAGTCGATTGCTGAGCAAATGCAGATTTGCATTCAGTGCACTTGTACGGTTTTTCGCCGGTGTGCGTTCGCTTGTGTGTGTGCAACGTGCCGATGCGTTTAAACGCACGAGCACATATATTGCATTTGTATTTCCGTATGTTGAGGTGTACGTCGCGATGGATCATCAGACTACCACGGAACGCAAACTCCTTTCCGCACTGCTCACATTTGTAGTTCTTCTTTCCGTGATGAGCTGCTGAAATGTGGTCACGGAGGCCGATATGCGTCCACATTTCTTTGCCGCATGTGTCGCACTTGAATTTCTTCTGTGTAGTCTTCGCAACGCCATCCTTATTATCCGAATGCACGGCTACGTGCATTTTCAACGTCGCTTTGTATGCAAAGCTCTTGCCACACGTCTCGCAAACGAAGGTGTTCTTTTTGTCGTGAATGCACTTGACGTGATTCTGCAACGTGCGCTCGTTGGAAAACTTCTTGTCGCACAATTTGCATGATATCGTCTTAGCCGGGTAATCAAAATGCATGAACCGACGATGTCGACGGAAGGCCTTTAGGTCAGGAAACGTTTCATTGCAATCCTTGCACTCTGTAGAACCATCGTGAACTCTCATGTGGCTCTTAAGCTCCCCTGACTGACCAAAGCACTTCCCACAAATCTGGCATGAAAAACGTTTTTCATGCTCGTGCACGTTTTTAATATGACGCAACAGTGATCTCTCTTGTGTAAACTCACGGTGGCAAATAGTGCAAATCGGTCTGTTTACAGAGTGGAGGTTTTGATGTACTGATAGAGTCTTCTTCGAGACAAAGGATTTTGCACAAATCTCGCATGTGTAGTTCTTAATGCCTTTGTGACCGAGCATGTGAGTTTTCATGCCCTCTTTAGTTACAAGCTCCTTACCGCAGATGGGACAGGCCAAGTCTTCGGAATGCTGTTTCATGTGCTTCTGAAGATAGATCTTCTTGCTGTAAAATCTACCACAGATGGAACACATGAAGTTGTTTTCAGCGTCCAAATTTTCCAGCTTGATTTCGGATGAGTTAAACAAATCAACAATATCCGTATTTTCCAAATCAACTGCATCCTCTTGACTTTCCCCTTCATTTTTAATTTCAGGTTCAAAATGTTCAATGGTATTTGTGTTGTTGTTATCTGTTAAAAATTTAGTTTAAGAACCAAGATATATGTATATATATATTGATTGGACAATTATATTTTACTCAAAAAACATAAAATTCAAAGAATGCTGTACACATTTCCTGAATACTACAATTTAAATATGCCATTATGCTGAAAAACTTAATTCAGATTAAGCCCATGTGTCTTTTAAATGTCGCCAGGGTGTTTTTTTTATTGTTTTATAGCTAATTTGAGTTTTAATCGCAAATTAGTGTAAAAATAGATAATAAAACTCATAGATTGTGTTATTGTCACACCAAAATTAATTTCACCACATTCAAGATCTAGAACTTTAGAATTAATTATTTTATTTGGATAATCTTCAAGAGTGTCAAATCATTATTGAAATGTTCTAAGTATCACAAAAGTTGAACATATAACACCAACACAAAATAAGATTATCCAACGAGCTTGTTAATTGGGTACGATGTAAGTGTACCTTTGTACCTCATACAAATCTCAACAGCCCGAAACACATATATTACCAATACTATTTGTTGGAGAAGATTCATTGGATTCAAAGTGAATAACGGCTCCATCAAAATCAATGTATTCATTTAAAGCATCTGATGTACTGTCTTCATTTAACTGGTAAGGTTCGACAGACAGCTCAGGTTTTATATTTATTTCTGCGGATGAGTAAATTTATATAAAAATATTATACATAAAAAACAATATAGGCATTATAAAAGGGTAATGTAGCAGTGGTCTTTCACCTTATTTTAAAAATCAATTAAGAGATGACATTTGTGATTAGTGACCCTCTAAAAGTGTCTCATCCTACAAAAGTATCAATAATTTTTTTTAAATCAAATAATCTTGTCAATTAACACGCTATTAAACTAGTAATTTACCTATGCAGTCATATGCACCATCATTATTTTCTTCACTCAGTATTTTGGTGGGGTCAATCGTACCTTGCATGCTACAAAAAAATAAGATTTACATTAGTATATTGTACTTTGATAAGATTTCATTTACAAAGATAAAGGTACAGTGTTTAAGCCATTGAGGAAAATTGGACAAATGGTTTAAGGATCACACTGTATAAGGATCGACCCAATTCTATGTTTATTATAAATGTGGAATATTGATGATTTAAATTGTAACATATTTGTGTCCAACGAAGTTTAGGAATTTAATTTTTACAATACCGTAAACCTGGGTGTATAGGGACTTCAGGGTAAATAGGGGCAAAACCGAGTAAAGTTTTTTGATCTCCCAATTATTAAAAATAAGTTATGCAGAATCAATTTAAGCAATTAAGCTAGGTTGAGCATATTATATATGTAAGATAATAATAGTTAATATTATTATTATATTACCATAGTTGCCGTGTTTAGTTTATTACATTACCAAGGATTATTATTATATTACCATAGTTGCCGTGGTAAGTCCCTACATTAGGGTTGTATTAACTATTTTAAATCAGTTGTTTGGTTGGCAAACAGAATATGACTCGAGCATCATAGCAACATTGTCAGTTTGATACCCAAATCTTTTCCTATCGTAACTTTTAAAGGAAATGTATCAGTTGGGCATGAGTAGGGATGCACAAACTAGAATATCTTGGTATTCTAGAATAGTTATTTCGAATCCAGAATATCGAATCCTATTCTATATTAAAAAGCAAACTCCAGTTAAAGTGGCAAGATCGTCAAAAAATCCTGCTTCAGCTGACTACCTCTTTGGCCAGTGTGATTACATACTTATAATCATAGGCGGCGACTTCAGTAAAATGTTACCGTTGCGCGAAATTGTATGACGTCACAATCGGCACTATGCCTCGAACTAACTGGGATAGAACTATGATACTAACGATTTACAAAGCTAAAAGATTAAGCAAGGAGTTTAAGTGTTTAATCTAACTACTTCCCCCGCTGAAATATTGCATGGTTATACGCTGCTCAGCGTCAACAATACGGAAAGAATATACCAAATATTTATGTGTCTGCGAGGGCTGTGCAAGAACCCAGATTCTTATAACGGTTAACTGATCAAAGAAAAAAACCGTTAACCGTTAACCGATGTTAGCCTACTGTTCTCTCTAGCTAATACTTAGTAATGGAAAGAACATGGGGAAAAACGGGAGTGCGTCGTCAGTGGTCCTGTATTGAATCTAGGTCAACGTAACCCTAGGTCAAACCGCCGATCAAAGCAATAAACACCGCTGGAAAAGCGGCGCTGCGGTTAGACGATTTAATGTGATAATTATATAAATGCGCAGGGAATTTTTTGCGTTATTATAAAACAGACATTGCGGCGCAACGGTGGAAGTCTGCGCGCTTATAATATCCGTTGTAATCAACGCTGCTGCAATATGTACAATGGAAATAAAAAGGAACTCCATGCAATTAATAGTTTCTTAATGTGCAATGTATATTATTTCGAATCCAAATATTCGAAATAAACGTAATATTTAGATTCGAATCCTACGGGATTCGAATCCGGAAGATTCGATATTCTAGTTTGTGCATCCCTAGGCATGAGCGCAAAGTAATTGTAATTACACAAAGTGCAGTGACAGCAAGGCAGGACAACATGCTATATCATGAGCAGGACAGGCTTTTTTGACACTTACATAAGCAGAAAAAAGTATTTTCGTCACTAACATGAGTGGGGCGATTATATACCCCCGTATGGAAAGTACGTCAATTTTCGCGAGATCTCGAGTGTGCACACGCCAAATATTTAAGTGTGCAGTGTGCAAACGTCCAAGAGTGCACATATCTATCTACGTTACAAAAACCGTACTGACCGTAAATTACCCGAGGTCCAGAGGTAGGTTTACGAGTGGTTGGAAATTATACGATGTTTATACTGCTAGCTCACGAGCATGTGTGAAATTACCCAAGTGTGCAAAGACGCAGGGAAACAAAAAAACTTGAGTGTGCAGCTGCCGTACTTTCCATACTGGTATATACCCATTCCCTCTTGTGTTAATGACGAAAATGTCCTTTCACCCCTCTTCCCACTGTTACACAGAATAGTGTGTTGTCCCGCACCGTTGTTTTGCAAAAGAGTGTGTTGTCGCACCCTGCTTATCTCATCCCGGTGTTCCGCAGATTAGTGAAGCCCATTTTAGGTACACATCTTATATTTGATCTAGTTTGGGTCTATATGTATACACACACACACACACATATATATATCTAATTACCTTTACATCTCTAATTGGTGTATATACTGTATGTAATGATTTTGCCAAGTTACAAAACTTAGTCTCTTATTAAACATAATCAATTTACACTAAAGATGTTGATTTAAACACTGTGTGAACTATGACACACACAATTTCTCATAAAATTTGCCTATACTTGACATACCGGCAACAATGGTAGGTTTGTTATAATTCTGCTTTTTATACTGTATAAATAAAAAGTTAACTTACTCAATTATAATCCATTCTCTTAGAAAAATAAGTTCTTCATCTAATAATGCTTGAGGAAACTTTTTTAGTACTGATATACAATCTCTCAAAGCCAATAACTTTTGATGGGTTATTCCGTAGTCTATTAGCATTTTTTAAAAGCAGCAGAAGTAGAAGTAGGTGGGCCTAGTTTCTAAAAAGTAAACAAAAATTAAATATCAAAATTATAACTCCATTGTTCCAAAAATTAGTAGTTCCAACATTAGTAATTTTAAACAAGTAACAAGTAAAAAACTAGTTATAAAACTAAAACACAAAAATGCAGATTTGGTCGGTAACATGAATTAACTGTGCTAACAGATTTTGTGTTTTCGACACAAAAATATTTAATTAGTGTTTTCGACACAAAATCTGTTAACAAAATTTTCAAGTTTTTGCGGGAACAACATCTTTTATATCATATAAAAATTAAAATTAGAAATTATCTATAGGTGAAAAAATATTTATTTTTGTCATGTTCGAATTTAATCTTCATATATTAAATGGGCGCAAGGTGATCAGACGATTGCCCGTGTGTTAAGCCCCTTGGTTTTCCCATTCATGGGGATAAACATGAATATCCTATCCTATCCTGATATTTTAATTGGATGGTTAAAACTTTTAATCTGGATAGCCTTAGCTTACTGAATATGTAAAACATAGATTTAAAGCCGGTGTGCTTATTTTCGGGTTTTTCGAAAATTACCTTAGAGTGATTCACATCCAATACACATAAGAAAAAAATACCTTCCCCCCCTTGATTTATCACCCAAAATTTTGGTTTCTGCATATCTATACCATGTTCTCTAACAAATGGCTAAGTTTCATTACGATTCCATGATTCCTTCTGGTAGATGTCGGGGCGCCATGCCATGCCTGTCAAACCTTTGACGAAGAAAAAAACGAAAAAAAAAACGAAAAAAAACGGACAAAAACAATATGTGGTCCAATTTTTCAATTGGGACCCATCAATATATGGAGCGCGTGTCTCAATCGCATGCATTTCTTCATTCGGTATTATTGCCGTTTGCTGTGGGGAATTTCAAGGACCTTGTATTTTCATATAATATAATATATAACTAGAGAGTGTCAACCACGTGTTTAACCACAACTATTTGTAAAACACATGTTGTATACCACATATTCATGCTACAGGGTCCCTAACCACATTTTGTATTTTATACACTGTGTATGTAGTTTTTGTTTCTGCAAGCATAAACTCATGGGTCCCATAGTTATCAAACCAAACTTCTTTTCCGTGTGTAGGTAAAAAAAGAACAATCGTGATAGATTTACAAAGATTTCATCACAAATGTTTTAAATTTAAGCTTTTTTTAAGTGCTGTATTGAAATGAAGCTAAATTCCTTAAACAGTTCGATTTAGTTTTTCATGGCTTCGGGGAATTCCCCATGAGCTTGGTAAATAAGTTTCTGTTTTTACATATGTGGGTCATGTTAACTATCAATTCTTAAAGTTTTAATCCGATTTGACGAATCCTTGTTGGAGATGTCAGTGCAATGTGGCATGCTTGTCACAATCATGAGTCCGGAACATATCTTCGTTTTTAAGGGAGTTACCCTAAGTAAATGTTTTCTTTCTTTTAAGTGACACAGGATGGATAACGATCTAGCATTTTACAAAATCTGATTTAATTAGAGCAGCCGGTTAAACGTTATTTTCAGAAAAGCTATTTTTTTAGAAAAAAAAACGATTTTGATTTTAACGTCTCCGGGGAATTCCCCTAGATTTATCACCCACAATTTTGCTCCTGCATATCTAGACCATGTTGTCTAACAAATAGCAAAGCTTTATTACTATATTATTATTCCTTCTGGTGGATGTCGGGGCGTCATGCCATGCCTGTCACAATCATGATTTGAGAACAAAATCTTATTTTTTAGGGTATTTCCCTAGATATTTTTTTTATATTTTTCTAATGGTTAAATAAGTAGGTAATGCACTTACATTCCACCAAATCTTATTCAAATTGGAACAGGCGTTTAAGCGCTATGCCACAAAAAGCTAAATTTTTCATAAAAAATACCGTTTTGGTTTTTAACCTCCCAGGGGAATCCCCCTTGATTTATCACTCAACATTTATCACTTTTGGTAGATGTCGGGGCGCCATGCCATGCCTGTTAAACCTTTGACGAAGAAAAAAAAGAAAAAAAAAGAAAAAGAAAAAAAACGGACAAAAACAATATGTGTTCCAATTTTTCAATTGGGACCCATAAAAAAGGTTAGTGCAATTCTTTTTTTTTTCTAAAAGCGGAATTGAAATTTTGAAGTGATTTAGTTAGATTTTAAATGTTTAGCTTTATATACGTGGTGATAGTTAAATATGTTTACTTGTTTATTTTATTATGGGTCCCGATTGAAATATTATTGTTTTAATTATATTATTGAATAAAAATATTGGGACACACATTGTTTAACGGTATTTTTTTGTTAAACGGTATTTTTTATAAAAAAATTAGCTTTTTGTGGCATAGCGCTTAAACGGCTGCTCCAATTTGAATAAGATTTAGTGGAATGTAAGTGCATTAGGCACTGATTTAACACTTAGAATAAATAAAAAAATTACTTAGGAAAATACCCCAAAAATTAGATTTTGTTCTGAAGTTATGATTGTGACAGACATGCCATGTCGCCCCAACATCTATCAGAAGGAATAATGGAATCGTAATAAAACTTAGCCATTCGTTAGACAACATGGTTTAAATATGTAGAAACCAAAATTTTGGGTGATTAATTAAGGGGAATTCCCTTGGAACGTTAAAAACCAAAACGGTATTTTTTTCCAAAAAATTGCCTTTTTTGGGCATAGCGCTTGAACGGCTGTTACAATTTGCATTAGTCACTGATTTAACACTTGGAAGAAATATTAAAATGACCTAGGGAAATACCCCAAAAATAGGATATGGTCTCAAATCATGATTGTGACAAGCATTCCATGTCGCCCCGACATTTACCAAAAGGAGTAATGAAATCGCAATGAAAATTGGACATTTGTAAGACAACATGGTCTAAATATGCAGAAACCAAAAATTTGGGTAATAAATCTAGGGAAATTCCCCTCAGACGTTAAAAATCAAAACGTTTTTTTTCTAATCAATTAGATTTTGTGGCCATACCGCGTTTACGGCTGCTCTAATTTTAATAAAATTCGATAAAATGTTAAAACATTAGACACTTTAAACAATTTAAAAAAGAAAATATTTAATTAGGTTAATTTCCATAATACAAAGATATGTTCCTAAATTATGATTGTGGCAGGAATGCCATATCGCACTGACATCTCCAACAAGACAAATCAGATTAAAACTTTAAGAATTTTTACATAACATGACTCACTTATGTAAAAACAGAAACTTATCTACCAAACCCAGGGAATTCCCTGAAATTATGAAAAACTAAATCGGGCCGTTTCGGAAATTTAGCTTTAATTCACTACAGCGCTTGAAAAGAAGCTATAATTTAAAACATTTGTGGTGAAATGTTCGTAAAATTAAAACGTTTATATTTTTTTTACCGCAATTCGTGGCATTTTGGGGGTTAAAGTAGACTGGTCAATAAATGGAGTAGGTACAACTTTTGGGGGGATTTTTGGAAAACGGTTAGAAATAGATGAAGTTTTAATATCGATAACAAGTTGGATTTTTTAACTTTGGGAGTTTCTGCCGCTTTTGCTTGGAACTATTTAAACAATGTACAATATACACCATATGTGGGTTACAAACAGTGGTGTTTCACACGGGGTTGACAATCTTTAGTATAAATTTTTTTCTCATTTACCTCAATCCTTGAGATATTGTTACTGCTGTGTTTTTTTTCTATTCGATTATTCTTTCAGAACTACTATAATCAATTTATTTATTGTAAACATAGATACTTAATAAATTATAAAAAAAAAAGCTTGTGCTATATAAACAAAGACCTGTAGGGGTTTCAGGTGGTTTATATCCGTGTCTATACCTGACACTTGATCTAGTCCCGAAAACTCTAATTAGTATTCCAAATATGACGCTGTTGATCTGTAATATGTCACGGAATGAGATTTTTATTTTTTTGCTATATTACAACAGTAAAACACACAGAGTCGGTGAATAAAACGATTAAAGGTGATCACGGAAAAATATAAACAAATCTTCTCGGTTAGATAGATGCCTTTGATAACTTTAATATTTATGATTAAAGTCATGATCTACATAAACTACGGGTTTATATCACATACGGTCTCTTCATGAAGTTTAAATGGGAGATAGTGATAACGACAACATGACGTACTTTATTAACAATGACGATTCTTGGATTTACTACAGGTTATTCAAAACCATCACCGGCCATAGCTATATAGAATGCGCGGGAAATCATTGATAAGAACAACATGCAGTACAAAATGAATAATGACAAACCGTGGATTTGTTACAGATCTGTTTACGGATTTTTAAGATATTTATTTCGTCCTATATAACAGCATCTGTAGTCTCTGATTTAAATAGAATCTCTATTAGGTAAAGTATATATACGTAATTGTAAACTTATACCGAGACATAGCTTCATACTTCCGTTAGAGTTTAAAGCTATTCTTAAGACATAACTCTACAACGGCGGACATATTTTTGTTTCTTTATAGTGAGCGTAGCCTGCTCCCGTACCAGGTGAAAGGACACAAACTAACTGGATGCACCCTACACAACGCAACCTATTTGGGACATGTCCATTTTGTGATTAATTGTTTCCAGCAACCGCGAGTGCTGCAGGTTGTTTAGAAATTATTTACGGTGCTTCGTCAAAAAGACAAAATATTGTTTTTTTTGCAATAGTCAAGCATTACTAGGCAGGTTTAGAATTATCTAACATTTATATTTTCACCAAAATTTAATCTTGGCGGTTTCGCAATTACAACAACAAATGTTTATTTATGCCCCCAAAATAGTACCGCTTTTGTTTAGCATTTTTGATAACGTAAACTATACAGCAGTGGTAATAATGGAGTTAAATATTCCTTTCTTGTGAGTTGTAATGTCGCTCCAGAGTGTAGAATGTGGCCAAACAATAAACTGCCGATAGTGTTTTTATAGCTATATACATACTTTCCATTGACTAATTTAATTATATGACAAATGGCTTTTAAAAGTGATACTTTTATCCAGGTCTATATTTCTTACTTGCACAATTTGCTTCAATAAAATGTCAGGTGTTAACAGCTCGGGCGGAAATGTTTCTGGCAATTTTATTCCTGTAAATCGCTTCGCCAAACCAGAGTGGTATATCGCCGAAATCTGCAATGTCGCAGTCTTAGTCGTTGTAACGTGGATACTTATCGCGATGAGCATTTATGGAAAGAGAAACGGAAAATTTCGTCCGAAAAATGATGTAACAGACACACACGCAAGGGCAGTCTACACATCACTTATTTGTGTGTACTTTTTCAGTTACATTGCAATAATTCCTGGACAAGCTGCTATCAACGTTGGCTATAGCGAGTTGACATCAAGGTCATGTGAGATTTCTATGGACACATTGCTTGTGGGGTTTTCGCTAACTGCAATTACTATGTTCACTTATCTATGGCTAAAACAACGCTCCCTCTACCAACATCCAGTGATATCGGAAATTTACAGCACATCGGTAAAGGTTGCGAACTTTGTTTCCATACTGATTATATGGATTGGACTTTTCGCAGCAATACTTGCAATTTTGATAAAAGATAGCTATATGTCGTCCGAACGCGGTTGCACACACAATGGGTCCGTATTTCTACAATGGCCAATATACTTGGCCTGCGGATTGGCCGTGGTTGGCGAGTTCATCATGTTGTTTTTGTTTATCTATCCCCTGAGTATAACCAACTCCACAGCAAACGCCGATCGTATCTCCTCCATTGTCAAGCGCTCCGTAATCGTCACCGCTTTATCGATTATATGTGAAATGCTGTACATTATCAGCATTACATTTGCATTTCTACATTCAGTCAACCTTGTGGCGATTTGTGGCTACTCCACCTTGTTGGTTCACTTATTCAGCCTTATCCTTTCATTCGATTGCTGGAAAAACATTATTACGTCACCGGTGCGCTGCTGGAAAGAGAAACAGGAAAAGGCGAACACTCACCAACCATCATCCAGTGCTCTCCAACTCGTTTAACATACGTCATTGCGCCTTTTATAAATATAGTCTTGTATATTATGTTAATATATTATGTTGTATATTAAGCACAATTTTTCTCAGAAACAAAGCTATGTTCATAATAAACAACAACTAAACATTCGCATTGTTTGTAGCGTAAAGCGATCAAGAAATTCAAATTGTTTATATATTCAAATAAGAGCGTAACGGATCTACAAGCTTGGTAGAATACCCCCATAGTCACCCCCAAACTCGAAGAAAGTTTACTTTGGTTTTAACCGAATTCGTCCATTCAGGTTAACACTGTTGTGAAATTTACTTAAGCACAAGTTAAGCTCAAACCTAATTTTGGTTGGTAGCCCTTGGAGAGCATTCTGCCTACCAAAAAGGTAAAATGTCTGCTCAGCAATTTAAATTTTTTTTACACTTTAAAGTGAAAAATCTATACCAGTTCTCAATATTGGTTTTAAAATAATAATCGGCGGTTTTGCAAAACAACCGTCGTTCTTATACGATTGGGTCAGTCGGGAATATTCAAAGCATATTGGCCTTAACCCCTAAAAGATTTACCTTGATTAAACATTTTTTCCCCTTTAATATGAGGGGTAAATGAGAGTGATCACTAGAATCAATAAGATGATTTTTTCGGGTAAACCCCCAAAATGGATAAAGATAGGTATGGGGTGTGAGCATCTTATTTGCACTTTTTTAATTTATTTTCGTGTTTTTGTTTTATAAAATTAATGGTAGAGGCAAAATATTAGCTTGCCAGTTGGGATGAAAACGTGATTGGATAACTCGTTCTTACCAATTATCTGGCAACCGGACATGCCTGTCACGTGCACGTTACCCAGGGGTGATTTATAAGCGGCAAACTGATTCTAGATAAGCATTCGTGTTTTTAATCAATTACCAAATAAAGAGTATTTAGCTTGATGGGTTAAGACGTGTGCCCTTGGTAAATGTATTTTTCATTGCCCAAATCCATTGTATGGATTATAGACCAAAGTTTGTTACATTTGCAACAATACTTCTTTAACTGCACAGCATGTATAACAAGTTTTATTCGGTAACTTACTCACCCATCAGGTTATACTGGATAAAAGCAAACTGTAACAAAAAAGTTAAAATTTAATAAATAAGAATTCCCGAAAAATAGTTAAAGATTTTACATTCTATATTTGTTATCTTATATTTATTTAGTTTTGTGATTTCACATAACGTAATAAGATTGTATTTATGATGGGTTAGGCCTATTCTATTTTGGGGGATTTCCCGGGTACACTGGATAATTATGGGCCCCATTTGAAAAAATGGGACACATATTGTTTTTGTCCGTTTTTTTTTTTTTCTTTTTTTTTCTTTTTTTTTTCTTCGTCAAACGCTTGACAGGCATGGCATGGCGCCCCGACATCTACCAGAAGGAATAATGGAATCGCAATGAAACTTAGTGATTTTTTAGACAACATGGCCTAGATATGCAGAAACCAAAATTTTGGGTAATAAATTTAGGGGAATTCCCCTTGGACGTTAAAAACCTAAACGGTCATTTTTTTCTAAACAAATAGCTTTTTAGGCCATAGCGCTTGAACGGCTGCTCCAATTTAAATCAAATTTGGTGGAATGTTAGTGCACTAGTCACTGATTTAACACTTAAAAGAAATAAAAAATTACCTAGAGAAATACCCTAAAAATTAAACTTTTGCTGTTAAATGATAATTGTGACAGGCATGCTATGGCGCCCCGACATCTACCAGAAGGAATAATGGAATCGCAATGAAACTTGGTGATTTTTTAGACAACATGGCCTAGATATGCATAAACCAAAATTTTGGGAAATGAATTTAGGGGAATTCCCCTGGGACGTTAAAAACCAAAACGGTCATTTTTTTCTAAAAAAATAGTCTTTTTTGGGCATAGCGCTTGAACGACCGATACAATTTGAATCAGATTTGGTGGAATGTAAGTGCATTAGTCACTGATTTAACACTTAAAAGAAATAAAAAAACTAGAGAGTGTCAACCACGTGTTAACCATCACTATTTGTAAAACACATGTTGTATAACCTATATTCATGCTACAGGGTCCCTAACCACAATTTGTATTTTATACACTGAGTATGTAGTTTTTGTTTCTGCAAGCATAAACGCATGGGTCCCATAGTTAACATACCAAACTTATTTTCCATGTTTAGTTAAATAAAGAACAAACGTCTTAAATTTACGAACATTTCAACAAAAATGTTTTAAATTATAGTTTCTTTTCAAGCGCTGTATAGTGAAAGAAAGCTAAATTCCCAAAACAGCCCGATTTAGTTTTTCATTGTTTCAAGGAATTCCCCTGGGTTTAGTAGATAAGTTTTTGTTTTTACATAAGTAAGTCATGCTATGTAACAATTCTTAAAGTTTTAATCTGATTTGTCGACTTCTTGTTGGAGATGTCGGTGCGATAGGCTATGGCATGCCTGTCACAATCACAATTCAGAAACATATCTTCGTTTTCATGGAAATTAACCTATAAGTAAATGTTTTCATTTTTTTAATTGGAACAGAGTGTCTAATGTTTTAACATTTTACCGAATTTTAATAAAATTAGAGCAGCCGTTCAAGCGCTATGGCTACAAAATCTAATTTATTAGAAAAAAAACGTTTTGGTGTTTAACGTCTAAGGGGAATTCCCCAAGATTCATTACCCAAAATTTTGGCTTCTGCATATATAGACCATGTTGTCTTACAAATGTCCAATTTTCATTGCGATTTCATTACTCCTCTTGGTAGATGTCTAGGCGACATGGCATTCTTGTCATCATGATTTAAGAACATATCCTATTTTTTGGGTATTTCCCTTGGTAATTTTATTATTTCTTTCAAGTGTTAAATCAATGACTAATGCACTTACATTCCACCAAATATAATTTAAATTGTAACAGCCGTTCACGCGCTATGCCCAAAAAAGTCTATTTTTTAGAAAAAAAATAGCGTTTTGGTTTTTAAGGTCTAAGGGGAATTTCCCTAGATTTATCACCAAAATTTTGGTTTCTGCATATCTAGACCATATTCTCTTAGAAATGTCAAATTTTCATTGCGATTCCATTACTTCTGTTGGTTGATGTCGGGGCGACATGGCGTGCCTGTCACAATCATGATTTGAGAACAAAATCCTATTTTTTAGGATATTTTCCTAGATAATTTTTTTAATTTTTTCTAATTTTTAAATCAGTAGGTAATGCACTTACATTCCACGAAATCTGAATCAGATTAAAGCAGCCGTTCAAGCGCCATGCCCAAAAAAGCTACTTTTTTTTAAAAAAAATACCGTTTTGGTGTTTAACGCTCCCGGGGAATTCTCCTGGATTTATCCCCCAAACTTTTGGTTTCTGTTCATCTAGACCATGTTGTGTAACAAATACCAAAGTTTAATTGCGATTTCATTTTTCCTTCCGGTAGATGTCGGGGCGACATGGCGTGCTTGTCACAATCATGATTTGAAAACAAAATGTTATTTTTTAGGGTATTTCCCTAGGTAATTTTTTTATTTCTTTTAAGTGTTAAATCAGTTGCTAATGCACTTACATTTTACCAAATCTGATTCAAATTGGAGCTGCCATTCAAGCGCTATGCCCAAAAAAGCTAGTTTTTTAGAAAAAAATACCGTTTTGGTTTTTAACGTTCCAGGGGAATTCCCTTGGTTTTATCTCCCAAAATTTTAGTTTCTGTTCATCTAGACCATGTTGTCTAACAAATGGCAAAGTGTCATTGCGATTCCATTTTTCCTTCTGGTAGATGTCGGGGCGACATGCCATGCCCTGTCAAACCTTTGACGAAAAAAAAAAATGAAGAAAAAAAGGAAAAAAAAAAAACGGACAAAAACCGAATATGTGTCCCATTTTTCCAAATGGGACCCATAACAATATGTGTCCCATTTTTCCAAATGGGACCCATAATAACAGTTGAAACTTTTTCCTTCACATTACAATGCACAAGTTAATGTACACAGAAGGAGATACTGGTCACGATTAATGTTACAAAATGTCCAAGACAGCAAGCAACTCGTGCATAACGAGCAAGACAGCTTGTGTACAGTGGGCCGCGTAGCTTTAAAGTTTAAAGATTTCGCTTTATCCTAGAATAATGCCCATGGATAACCGTTGAATCACTGGGGCCTATTTAAGTTTGTTGTTTTATTTTAAAACAAGTGCATATATTCGGGAGGTTTAGAACAAAGCAGCGTTTGTGCGCAAAACGACCTGTACTTCGATTGGTTTTAGCCTCGCCACAAGTTACTATTACCAAGCACGTGTGCCAGAAGTTTCGCAGAAATTATTGGGATTCTTTATGACGTGTTGGTAAAACTGCGCGGGAGGTTAACTACGACTGAGAGC
>CH000071.1:320427-337048 GCA_000149265.1 Ciona savignyi | reverse complement strand
CCAGGGGTGATTAATAAGCGGCAGACTGATTCTAGACAAGCATTCGTGTTGTTAATCCATGGCCAAAAAAACAGTCTTTACCAGGGTGGGTTAAAAAGTGAGCCCTTGGTAAAAGAAATTTTCAAAGCCCACGGCCAAAGACGATATGTGTCCCCATTTTTCAAATGGGACCCAATAATTACCCAGGGAAATACCCTAAAAATCGGATTTTGTTCTCTAATTATGATTGTGACAAGCATGCCATGTTGCCCCGAAATCTAGCAAAAGGAGTAATGAAATCGCAATAAAAATTTGACATTTGTAACAGAACATGGTCTAGATAAGCAGAAACCAAAATTTTGGGTAATGAATCTAGGGAAATTCCCCTGAGACGTTAAAAACCAAAACATTTTTTTTCTAAAAAATTAAATTTTTTGGGCATAGCGCTTGAACGGCTGCTCTAATTATGGGTCCCATTTGGAAAAATGGGACACATATTGTTTTTGTCCGTTTTTTTTTTTTTTTTTTTTTTTTTTTTTTTTTTTTCGTCAAACGCTTGACAGGCATGGCTTGTGGCAACGGCATCTACCAGAAGGGTAATGGAATCGCAATAAAACTTTGTCGTGTGTTAGATCACATGGTCTAGATGTGCACAAATCAAAATTTTGCGGAATATACTAAGGGAAATTCCCCTGGGAGGTGAAAAACCAAAACGGTATCTTTTTTAAAAAAAATAGCTTTCTTGGGCATAGCGCTTGAACGGCTAATCCAATTTTAATTAAATTTGTTAAACTGTAAGGGCATCAGCCACTGATATACCATTTACAAGAATTAAAAAAATTACCCAGGGAAATACCCTAAAAATAAGATTTTGTTTTCAAATCATGATTATGGCAGGCATTGGTTGTGGCACCGACATCTACCAGAAGGAGTAATGGAATTGCAATAAAACTTTGTCATTTGTTAGACAACATGGTCTAGATATGCAGAAACCAATATTATTGGTAATATACTCAGGGGAATTCCCCTGGTAGGTGAAAAACCAAAACGGTATTTTTTTTTAAAAAAAAGAGCGTTTTTGGGCAGAGCGCTTAAACGGCTACTCCAATTTCATTTCAATTTGGTAAACTGTAAGTGCATTAGCCAATGATATAACACTTAAAAGAATTTAAAAAATTACCCAGGGAAATACCCTAGAAAATAAGATTTTGTTTTCAAATCATGATTGTGACAGGCATGGGTTGTGGCACCGACATCTACCAGAAGGAATAATGGAATTACAATGAAACTTTGTCATTTGTTAGAAAACATGGTCTAGATATGCAGAAACCAAAATTTTGGGTAATATACCCAGGGGATTTCCGCTGGGAGGTAAAAAAACAAATCGAATTTTTTTTAAATTAGGTTTTTGGGGCATAGCGCTTATACGGCCAAAATGTTAGTTCCCTATCCGCCTTATTGAGCAAAAAGAAAAAGGGAACATAGGGAAATATACCCTAAAAATTATGATTTGTTTTAAACCATGATTGTAACAGGCATGCTATATCGCTTCGAAATCTCCAACAAGGAGTCGCCAAAGCGGATTAAAACTGATTGTTAGATTATCTAACAAACATTTAACTTAAATAACATAACTTAGATATGTTAAGCAGAAATTTATGTACTAAACCCAGGGGAACTCTCCGAAATAATGAAAAACTCAATCGGGCTGTTTCGGGAATTTACCTTCCCTTTACCAAAGCGCTTGACAAGAGGCTTAAATTTAAAACATTTGTGGTAAAATGTTCGTAAATCGAACACGCTTTTTCTTTTTTTAACTACACATGGAAAAGAAGTTTGGTTTAATAACTATGGGACCCATGCGTTTATGCTTGCAGAAACAAAACTATGACAGTCCGGTTAAAAATTTCAGGAATATTACATAACATGGATCTGACGTGCACATATCTGACAATAACATATATTGTGTAATGAAGCTGTAAAGTTTTGTAATCGTGGAGCAGTGCTTTGTGAAATAAAGGTGTTGATTGTGCATCTGCTAGCTGTTTTGTTGGGAAAAAGTTGCCGATGTACATAGGGGTATGGGCTTAAAATTTTTAAACAAAATTTTGTAGGATTTTAAGTTTAGGTTGCAGATCCAAGCTTCAATTTTAAATTGTGAAAACATCTAAGACTTCCTATGTCAGGATTTTGAGTGACAGCCGTTTTTGTGAGGTCAGTTTGCATTGGAGTGATAGGGAGAATAATTGGTTGAACGCCTCCTTTAGCCGTACTACTTGACGCGAGACAGAGACCTACAACATCATTAAAAACTAAATTAGCTAATTATTACCTTTTAAAAAATAAGTTTCGTATTCACGCTTCCTTTTTGGTAAGCAGTGGCTGACAGCCACATTCTACTATTATGACGTAATCTTTTGTTCGTAACTTACGTTTGTGACAGATTGACTTGTGTATATTGATAAATTTAAATCAACAAATAACAGAGGTAAAATGTACACTAGGTTCAACGCCAAAGGAGGGGAGTGGGGAGCTAAAAACGTAAAAAACAAAATGAATAGATATATAGAGAATTTAAGTACAAACATAAAAGATGCGTATGTTCCCGACAAGAGAAACCAACAAATGTTTTAATTGTTTGTAACTCACTAGGTAAAACCTGACATTTTAACAAGCTAAAGATATTCGAATAAATCCTAACATAATATGTAAAGATTACAGCATTAACCACTATTACAAAACAACTTGAATATATTTAACTGTAACTGGGCTTAGTGAAATAAAATATTAGTGTTATATAAAGAAATTAAAAGAAAATAAAGTTAGATACTTCAAACAGCTAAATAAATATTTCAAACTCTAACAAAACATTTTACGTAACACCTCTCAAAACATGTGTCAAAGGTAAAAATTCCGGTTAAAGGGTTGACGGAACTTAACTTGTTTTGTGGGCAGACGGAACTTGTTTGTGATTCAATGATGTCACATTTAAAAAGGTTTAAATACCGGAGCTGCACTTAAGGCCATACATTTCTTGGAACCGAGTGGAGATTATTCGCACCAACCAAGTTTATGGTACACAACAACGAAATTAAATCCATGTTCCGATTATGCATATATTATGATAATCGGACGAAAGAAAAACCACACAAGTCGGCAAAGGGCACCAGTCAAATACCAAACCGAGAGTTGGTAATTGCAAATTTGTTCTATTATCTACAAATTGAGAACCGTGCCTACCAAATGTATATTGTGATAATAATCACCATATATACATGGAAATCAATTTACTATTTTTATTTTGGTAAGTCTCCAAAACAAAAGAGTATTAGTAAAAACATCGGAGAATAACTTGCCAGATATTAAATAAAAAACATTTTTCATTTTAGACGTTTCGAAATAATGTATTACTTTTTTTAATCAATAACTACCAAAGAGGCTGACGTGACAAATGCCTCCTGCAAGAATGCTGTCAGAATATCAATTATTATTATCAGCAAAATGCCCATTAGACGTGTGATATTTCTAAAAATTGCCATCAAGATTTCCCGAGTGCCGTATCTATGATAATCTTCCGGCTTCGACTTTCATAAAGCCGACGCACTAACTACGTGGTTATGCAAACTTTCTGCAATTACAAGTTCCCGCTGATTATGTTAGCAATTATTATTCGGGATCGCTTGCCGAGTTTGATTTTTTGGTATTTATTAAAATCCTGTATCGATTTGCACTGTATATTAACAGCCGGATGTTTTGTTTTAATATCGAATTTTATGTTGTCGAGATGGGATTGCATTGAGTATAAATCAAATCCACGTGGCTCGTTGTATTGGCTTTAGGCAATGTGCTCAAGGTCACCGTGGTTTCAGTTAAAATCTTTAGCGCAATTTTGCAGACAAAGTAACCTTTAACCCATTTAGCGAGGCCCACAAATTGAGCTTGATATTACTACAGTTTAATTCAAAAGCACATCTAGTTCATCGTAGTTAACATTCCTAACAGTTTTTAATTGTTTTAATGTTGATTCATTTAAAAGTATTTTTAATAAAAGAACGCAAAAGAAGCGGAATACTTATATCAATTTTCTCTGTTCGAAACATAACCCACAAGTCTAACAAATTAGTTCAGCGTAATTATTCTAAAGTTGTCAAACCAATTTAAACGTGATTGTTTTGACTTTTGCAATTTCTTATTTAGCTTAGTAAGTAAACGGAGCAGTATCCAAATGGCTCGTTGGACCGTTAGCCACTATGTGCCTATTAAAAAAGAAAACATTTACTTAGGGTAAGTCCCTTAAAAACGAAGAAATGTTCCTTAATCATGATTGTGACAGTCATGACATATCGCGTTGACATCTCCAACAAGCGGTCGTCAAATCGAATTAAAATTTTAATAATTTTTTGATTACATAATCCACATATGTAAAAACAAAAACTTATTTAATAGAGCCAGGGGAATTCCCCGAAGCCATGCAAAACTTAAACGGGTTGTTTTGGGAATTTAGCTTCATTTCAACACAACGCCCGAAAAGAGGCTTTAATTTCAACTTGTGTTGAATAAAGCTTAAATCTAACACGATTATTCTTTTTTAACTACACATGGAAAAGAAGTTTGGTTTGATAATTATGGACCCCATGCGTTTATGCTTGCAGAAACAAACTTCATACTCGGTGTATAAAATACAAATTGTGGTAAGGGACCGTGTAGCATAAATATATGGCATACAAAATGGGTTTTACAAATAGTGGTGGTCAAACACGTGGTTGACACTCTCTAGTTTTAATATCAAATTTTATGTTGTCGAGATGGGATTGCACTGAGTATAAATCAAACCGTCCACGTGCTTCGTTGTATTGGCTCAAGGCTATGTGCTTAAGTTCACCGTTGTTCCAGTTAAAATCTTTAGGGATATTTCGCAGACAAAGTAACCTTTAACCCATTTAGCGAGACTCGTGAATTAAGCTTGAATTTACTACAGTTTAAATAAAAAGCACATCTATTCCATCGTAGATAACATTCCTAACAATTTTAACCAGATTTTCAAATGATCTAATCCTTAATACCCATGACATACTTCCAAAAACTCTGCCAGCAAGACAACGGCGGCGAAAATGAAAAAAAAAACGCATATTAAACTTCTGTATCGATTTGCACAGTTCATTAACAGCCAGATGTTTTGTTTTAATATCGCAATTTATTTTGTTGAGATAAGATTGCATCAAGTACTATACTAAGATATTTGTTTGTTCATTTAAAGGTTGTACAAAGTTCTATACATTAAATGATTTAAATATGAAATAAATATCCACGAATAAAATGACAAAAGCTGTCAATTTAATTCACTAGGAAATTCCACCATGGAAAATTCTGTAAACACCCCATCGTATGTATGTGGTTAAAGTTAAAAATATTAACTGCGATGTGGTTAAAGTTAAAAATATTAACAGAAATCTTAGGCCTTTAATATATCCGCGGATATCATTTTTTTAATGTTGATTCATTTAAAAGTATTTCTAATAACAAAACGCATAAGAAGCGGAATAAATATATCAATTCTCTCTGCTCGCAACATAACGAAACCCACAAATCTAACATATTAGATCACCGTAATGATTCTAAAAGTTGTCAAACCAATTTAAACGTGATTGTTTTGACTTTTGCAATTTCTTATTTAGCTTATTAAGTAAACAGAGCAGTATCCACGTGGCTCGTTGGACCGTCAGCCACTATGTGCCTATTAAAAAAAGAAAATATTTACTTAGGGTAAGTCCCTTAAAAACAAAGAAATGTTCCTGAATCATGATTGTGACAGTCATGACATATCGCGTTGACATCTCCAACAAGCGGTCGTCAAATCGAATTAAAATTTTAATAATTTTTTGATTACATAATCCACATATGTAAAAACAAAAACTTATGTAATAGAGCCAGGGGAATTCCCCGAAGCCATGCAAAACTTAAACGGGTTGTTTTGGGAATTTAGCTTCATTTCAACATAGCGCCTGGAAAGAGGCTTTAAATTTGTGTTGAAAAAAAGCTTAAATCTGACACGATTATTCTTTTTTAACTACACATGGAAAAGAAGTTTGGTTTGATAACTATGGACCCCATGCGTTTATGCTTGCAGAAACAAACTCCATACTCGGTGTATAAAATACAAATTGTGGTAAGGGACCGTGTAGCATGTAGCATGAATATATGGCATACAAAATGGGTTTTACAAATAGTGGTGGTCAAACACGTGGTTGACACTCTCTAGTTGTAATATCGAATTTTATGTTGTCGAGATGGGATTGCACTACTGAGTATAAATTAAATCGTCCACGTGGTTCGTTGTATTGGTTCTAGGCTAGCTTGAATTTACTACATTTTAATTAAAAAGCACATCTAGTCCATCGTAATTAACATTCCTAACAATTTTTAACCAGGTTTTACAAATTATCTAATCCCAAATACACATTACACACTCCCAAAAACTCTTCCAACAAGATATCGGCGCCGAAAATGGAGAAAACACCTAACAAATTTCTGTATCGATTTGCACAGTTCATTAACAGCCAGATGTTTTGTTTTAATATCGCAATTTATTTTGTCAAGATAAGATTGCATTAAGTATACTGAGATATTTGTTTGTTCAAGGTTGTACAAAGTTCTATACAGTAAATGATTTAAATATGAAATAAATATCCACGAATGAAATGGCATAAGCTGTCAATTTAATTCACTAGGAAATTCCCTCGTGGAAAATTCTGTAAACACCCCATCGTATGTACCGCGATGTGGTTAAAGTTAAAAATAGTTAAAACAAATCTTAGACCTTCATATATACATATCCGCGGATATATTTTTTTTAATGTTGATTCATTTAAAAGTATTTCTAATTACAGAATGCATAAGAAGCGGAATAATTATATCAATTCTCTCTGCTCGCAACATAACGTAACCCACAAATCTAGCATATTAGATCACCGTAATGATTCCTAAAAATAGTCAAACCAATTCAAACGTGATTGTTTTGACTTTTGCAATTTCCTATTTAGCTTAGAAAGTAAACAGAACAGTATATCGAAATGTGTTGATTCACGTGCTTTGGGAAAATTTGTTTTTCTCTGTGTATAGCCACCTTATCATAGTTTAACAAGTCTAGACAATTATCTGCAAATCAAATCCACGTGCTTCGTTGTATTGGCTCCAGGCTATGTGCTTAAGTTCACCGTTGTTCCAGTTAAAATCTTTAGCGCAATTTCGCAGACAAAATAACCTTTAACCCATTTAGGGAGGCCCACGAATTAAGCTTGAATTTACTACAGTTTAATTAAAAGGCACATCTAGTCCATCGTAGTTAACATTCCTAACAATTTTCCAACAGATTTTTTAAATGATCTAATCCTAAATAGCCTTGACATACTTCCAAAAACTCGTCCAACAAGATATCGGCGACAAAATGGAGAAAACGCTGGCGTTCTTTATCATTTTTACTTCTAATTCCCCTGTCATAGATACTTTTTCATTTGTGGTTCTCGTTCCCCTACATCAATCGGTGCAGATCTAAGTCTTTCTTGCTAATATCCCAGAAGGGATCAACTTGATTGAACTATTCTTTCACTTGCATGTGATCTAAATTAGTTAAAACCCAAAGTTTAGGGATTTACCCTATGAAAATTTCCTGGAATCGAAATTAACTCTGTTTGGTATTTGATTTTCTAATAATTATAGTAACCAACACATTATTCAAATTTAATTATTTGTGTACATAAATATTGTATTTAACAAAGTTTTCAAAACGATATTTTTTAGTTACTTGGGAAAATTCCACAAACTTTGTAAGCACATATTTCTTTAAACGCAAGACAGGAGTGGCATGTCCGTTGTACAAAATTTCAAATTGGGATAAACTTTTTACGCTTGGATTATTTTTTAACTGTTCAGGAAAGGAACCATCAGTTTATGCTCGATAAAACAAAACTGTTACAATCAGGTTAAAGTTTAGGTTCAGTTTATTTATTTTTGGCCCCAGTATTATAATATGGCAAACGAATCAAATCACGACACAGGAACATGAAAAGACGGCAAAACGAACAGTCGTTAAATCACGTCATCTAAAAGAAAAAATATATAATTTAATAAATATAGCGGACGTGGCCGCTAAACCTAAGCGAAAGAACAATAATGTGCATACAAAATTCAATTGAGATCAAACTGGCCCTGAAGAAGAGAGTGCGGTAAAGGGTGAGCAGTACTGAGGGGAAGCCGTCTTTAGGAGAAGGTGTGGCCTGAAAGTGTGGACCAGAGTGGAAAAAGAAAAAAAATTAAATGAAATTCTACTAATGTCAGTTGACACTAATAGTTTTAAACACACTTACCGGGGCATATTAACCTTAAATATTCTCCTTTAACACAAAAATTTTATAAAACTAATCGTTAATATAGGAAAAGAAATAGAAGAATAGATCAGAATAGAAAAACAGGTTAGGAAAAGGGTGGTGTGCAATGAGATGGTAAAAGTATTATAAAAAAAACAAGTGTTCCAACGGCTTACCAAGTAACAGTGACACGATAAAGACCATGTTGTCTCATTATAGAAACTGTATTTTCACGTTTACCAAGGTTAAATATTAGGCGAATGAACTTATTGCACACTTACTGTAATTTAGTTAGCATTAGGTTGTTACCATAACACCAGGAGGTTGTGCATTAAAGGTGGCTTAGTATTAGTAAGTGGTATAATGTGACAAGTAAGGCTTAGTCAACACGGGGTTTTATTTTACGTTCCATGAGTAAATCTGTGGTAAGTTTTTTAAAAAGTATTTGCATGTGTGGTTTCCTGGAAAGGTTATCATTTAAAGTTAGACCAATGAATTGAAAGCTGTTTGACTTGTTCAATTTTATAGTTGTTTATTGAAATAAGGGGTTGTACTGAAAAAGTAAATTTAATGGAGTTAGAAAGGTACATGTATTTTGTTGTATCAGTGTTGAGAACCAGTTTGTTGCTGGAAGGACATGTGTATAATCTTTCTAGATCCGCATTAGCATTTACACGGGTTATGGATTGGATGCGGCCCGGGGTAGAAACAGTGGTGTCATCGGCAAACATAATAGCTTTACTATGGGTTATGCAAAGCTGTTAAATCCTGATCACCACGTGAAATTACAGTGTTGACTTCTTGTGCATGTTAACAATATTGATTTATTTATAAAACACAAGTATTATTTATGCTGGCGTTTATTACAGTGCCTTTGTTACTTGGTAAAACATTCAGCAATGTTATATAGCACAGTCTACACATGAAAAATCTAACGAGAGTATGTACTTTTAATCAAACATGGTAAATAATTTTGGTTTGTTAACTTTCTAGTTTCGATCAAAATACGTTTTACAAACGGTGGTGGTTAACATGTGGTTGTCGCTCTCTAAATGTTTCCTGTTATGTGCATTTTTCAAACCGGGGTATAGGAATCGTTATTGGTAGTAGTTGTTCTGTCTCTGCGATGCAAATTTGTCCTATGAAAAAGTTGTCACTTGAAAGGCAGACCATAATACGTCTTAGATTTTTATTTGAATTAAACGTTGTACCATTTTCACAAACCGGAAGTAAATGAACAATTAGTACCTTTATTTAAACTGTAATCTTGTCCTTTAGTCCTCAACAAAACAAAGAAGACACTAAAACACTGGCGCGAAGTTCAGTGAATGCTCTTAAAAACGTACAGACCTGCAAACACACGGGGATTCCCCTTTGTTAGTAAACAAGACAACGTTGAATACTGCCTCTTTAACGTCATCGGTATACTTGGATAGGACCACATTCTTGGTGAATACGACAACAGCTATACGTCAATGTTAACACAAATACAGTAATCGTTATTGAAAATCGTATTGTCTATGTCGGTGGGAGAGATTCTACGTTATAAAAGAACGAGTAAATTATGCTTATATGTTTTAGAGAACATAAGTAATTTATTAAATAGTATTTTTAAAGCATCAACAATTAGAAGAAAAATAATATAGAATCGTCATGTGTCAAATAGTGTCGAATACGTGATAACCATCACTATATTTAAAACCACTAAATGTACGCTATATTTGTCTACATGCAAAAATAATCGGGTCCCTGGTTACCGAATCCTTTTTGGTATAACTGATAAAGTGTATAACGTTTGTTTCTGCAAGCATAAACTAATGATGGGTTCCCTCCCAGATTATTAAATCAAACTTAATATCCATATTTTTAAATGAAATATTCACGAAAAAAATACAACAACAAATCCAAAATGTGTCACTGCATATCTAATACATATTAGTTAACACTTTTAAAAGTTCAACTACTTAGTTCATTGTATTTCTGTTATTATGGTGCGTAAAAGCAAACTAATCAAGGTATCCGAATCTACGAATCAAGGCCTACGAGGTATCCGAATCTTTTTTCTTGGTACTGAAATTTACTATTAATTTGTTGTGATTTTAAGTCTTTATAGCTGTTTCATACACGTGGTAATAGTGTATCATATTTACTTTCCAGTTTTAACTCGGGGTATGTAGAGAACATTTGTTCTTTTCCTTGTTTAATTTATTTATTCATAACGTTCTTTACAATTTAAAGTATATGATTTCTTAAGTAAATGATCCTTACCGGTCCCATAACATTGGCTGTTCCCATAATAAAGAATAATCGGCTTTGAAAATTGCAACAGCGGCTTTCGTGACTATTTTCTTTCTCTTTTTTTTATTTTTAAGAAATTGAAAACCGTGCCTACCAAATGTATGTTGTGATAATAGTCGCCGTAGAACCACGAAAACTAATTTAATATTTTTATTCGTATATTGCTCCAAAATAAAAGAATAAAAGTAAAACTATATTGGGATAATAACTTTTTTCATTTAAAGACGATTCGAAATAATGCTTTACTCTTTTTTTATTTAATAGCTATACAAAACAGGCAGACGTGAGTGAACAAATGCCTCCTGCAAGAATGCTGTCGAAAAAGCAATTATTAGCAAAGCGCCCATTAGACGTTGGCCATTTCTAAAGATTGTCATCAAGATTCTGCGAGTGCCGTATCTTTGAAAATCGACTATCACCGGAAGAATTGTATTCCATAAAATTTTTCAGAGGACAAAGTGGCCAAACCTGAGTAAGTTACTACTGATATTGCAGTCTTTTACATAATTATTTTAAAAGGAGGAATTTGTATAATTTAGCAGAACTTATAGCAATCCAAACAGCACAGGAAGAAATGTGCGTAGACTTTTTCACCAACGGTGTTTAGTTAAGAAAATTTTAGTTTGCTAACACTTCCGTAATTCAAGTTCGAGTTGGTTAACAGTTATACTTTAAATAAAATCAAATTGGTAGAATGTTATTCTATTAACGGAGGATAGAAACGACTGAATGATATACTGGTTTCCATTCGACAATTTGTCGACTTTGGCTTTCGTAAAGCCGACGCACTAACTACTGGTTATGGTAGCAATTACTTTCGGGATGGCTTGCCCGAGTTTGCCTTTTTTGTTATTTATTAAAATTCTGTAACGATTTGCACAGTTTTTTTTATGTACGCGTGGTTAAAGTTAGAAAATTGAAAACAAATCTTGGGTCTTCTATATATCCGTGGATATATATTTCTTAATGTTGATTAATTTTAAAGTATTTTTAATAATAGAACACATAAGAAGCGGAATCATATTAATTCTCTGTGCTCGCAACATAACGTAACCCACAAATCTAACAAATTAGTTCACCGTAATGATTCCAAAAAATAGTTAAACCAATTCAAACGTGATTGTTTTGACTTTTGCAATTTCTTATTTAGCTTGGTAAGTAAACAGAGCAGTCTATCGAAATGAGTTGATTCACGTGCTTTAGGAAAATGTGTTTTTCTCTGTTCACAGCCGCCTTATGTTTGGACATTTCCCTAAGCATATTTACACAAAAGTATCTCTACGTAATTAAAATGATGTTAGTTACTAAAAATATTAAACAATGTAATAAATGTTTAATTACAAAGGGAAATTCTCCATATTATTTTTTCGTAACACGCATGGCAGGGATGTCTTAACCGTTCGAGACTCTAGATTCTAGAGTCTAGAATCTAGACTCTAGAAAGAGCATTCAAGTTGAAATGTTTATTTATCAGATGTGGTAGCTAAAGTGACCTAGATAAGTTAAATCCCAAATGTAGGGTTTACCCATATATAACTAGAAAGTGTAAACTATGTGTTTAACCACCACTCTTAGTAAAACTCATTTTGTATGCTTTATGTTCATGCGAACAGAGTCCCTAAACACAATTTGTATTTTATACACCGAGTATGTAGTTTGTTTCTGCAAGCATAAACGCATTAATTGCTGGGGTAAAAACCGAATCGTGTTATCCATGTTTAATATCAGATATGTGCACCTCAGGTCCATGTTACTCAACATTCCAGAGAGTTTTACCCGGACTGCCATAGTTTTATTTCTGCAAGCATAAACGCATGGGTCCCATATTATAAAACCAAACTTCTTTATCATGTGTAAGTTGAAAAAATCGTGTTAGATTTACAAACATTTACCTATAAATGTTTTAAATTAAAGCCCCTTGTCAGGTGCTGTGGTGAAATAAAGATAATTTTCCAAAACATTTAGTTTTTTCACGGCTTAGGGGAAATCCCCCAGGGTTTAGTAGATAAGTTTCTGTTTTTACGTATTTGCTTCTTGTTATCTAACAATTCTAAAAGTTTTAATCCGATATGACGAGGCGATAGGGCATGACTGCCACAATCATGATTTAGGAATAAATCATAATTTTGGGGTATTTTTCTAGGTATTTTTTTCTAATTGGTACAGTGGCGGCTATCGCACTAACATTTCACCAAATCCGATCGAAATTGGAGTAGCTGCTTTAGCGCTATGTTCAAAAGAAGCTAAATTTTTAGAAAAATACCGTATTGGTTTTTAGAGTCTCAGGGGAATCCTCTTTAGTTTAATTCCAAAATTTTTGGCTCTGCATATCTAGATTATGTTGTCTAACAAATGACAAAGTTTCATTGCGTTTCAGTACCCCCTGGTATTTGTCGTGGCAACATGCCATGCCTGTAACAATCATGATCCAGGAACATATCTTCGTTTTTACGGAAATTACCCTAAGAAAATCATTTTCCTTTTAATTGGCACATAAGTGGCTAACGGTCCAACATTCCACTAAATCTTAAAAAAATTGGAGCAGCGGTTCAAGCGCCATGCTCGAAAAAGGATAATTTTTTAGAAAAAAAACACTATTTTGGCTTCAACATTCCAGTTGTATTCCCTTGAATTTATTACCCAAAATTTTAGTTTCTTCATATCTAGACGATGTTGTCTAACAAATGACAAAGTTTCATTGATATTCCATTACTCCTTTTGGTAGATCTCGGGGAGCCATGCCTTGTCTGTCGCAATCATGATTTGAGGACAACATCTTTTTTTAGGGTATTTCCGTATATAATTTTTCTTTTAAGTGTTAAATCAGTGGCGAATGCACTTATATTCTACCAAATATGAATAAAATTGGAGCAGCCGTTTAAGCGATATGCCATAAAAAGCTATTGTTTTAGAAAAAATACCGTTTGGTTTTTAACGTTCCAGGGAATCTACCCGGCGCCATGTTGTCAAACAGATCACCAAGTTTCATTGCGATTTTATTACTCCTTTTGGTGGATGTCGGGGCGACATGCCATGCCCGTCAAGCGTTTGACGAAAAAAAAATTTAAAAAAAACGGACAAAAACAATATGTGTCCCATTTTTCCATAGGAACCATAACTAATTAAAGTAGAATATTAATCTGATGATGTATATTTAAAAGGAGTATATATTTTAAATGCAAAATTATTGTTTTCACGTCGTGGATAATGGCATATGTGTGTTATTATGGGTCCCATTTGGAAGAATGGGACACCTATTGTTTTTGTCCGTTATTTGTTTACTTTTTTTCGTCAAACGCTTTTTTTATTTTTTTCCTCAAACTTTTTTCTTATTTATTTCTTTATTTTTCGTCAAACGCTTGACGGACATGGCATGTCGCCCCGACCTCTAGCGCACTGATTTAATACTTTAAAGAAATAAAAAAATACCTACGGGAAATATTCTTTAAATACGATTTATATCTGAAATCATGATTGTGACAGGCATGCCATGTGTCCCCAACATCTACCAAAAGTAGTAATAAAAATTAATAACCCACTTTTGGGTTATTAATCTAAGGAAATTTTCCTGGAACGTTAAAAACCAAAACGGTACTTTTTAAAAAAAAATGCTTTTTTGGGCATAGCGCTTAAACGGCTTCACCAAATTTGAATTAGGTATGGAGGAAAGTAAGGCCATTAGCCACTGATTTAACACTTTAACAAAATAAAAATCTACCTGGGGAAATACCCTAAAGAAGAGTTTGTCCTCAAATCATGATTGCGAGAGACAAGACATGGCTTCCCGACCTCCGCCAGAAGGAGTAATGGAATCTCCAACAAGAAGTCGTCAAATCGTATTAAAATCGTCAAATTTTATTGAAATCTTGCAATAAGAAGTCGTCAAATCGTATTAAAACTTTAAGAATTGTTAGAAAACATGGCCCACATATGTAAAAACAAAAACTTATGTAGTAAACCTTTGGGGAATTCCCCGAAGCTATGAAAAACTAAATCGTTCTGTTTTCGATTTTAGCTTTATTTCGCTACAGCGTTTGAAAAGAAGTTTTAATTTAAAACATTTGTGGTGAAATATTCGTAAATATAACACGATTATCTTTTTTTAATCTACACATGGAAAAAAGTTTGGTTTAATAACTCTGGGACACATGCGTTTGTGTTTACAGAAACAAACTATACATACTCGGCGTATAAAATCCAAATTGTGGTCAGGGACCGTGTAGCATGAATATATGGCATACAAAATGGGTTTTACAAATAGTTTGTCATTTTGTTATACAACATGGTCTAGATATGCAGAAACCAAAATTTTGGGTGATAAATTTAGGAAAATTCCCTTCTGACGTTCAAACCCAAAACGTTTTTTTTTCTAAAAAATATATTTTTATGGCATAGCGCTTGATTGGCTAGTCGGCATAGCGCTTGAATGGCTGACTTTCTGTGGTTTTGCTTTCGTCAGATTATTGTGTGGATAATCTTAACATGAATCACCGTTTCATTTGTGTATACACTAAACTTGGTTTAGGCAATTAAATTAAACTTGGCTGTAATAAATAATTTCTCCACTATGTGCCATGTGCTAACCTGTTACATTTAATATAGTCGCACCACTAATAGGTTCAAGCGGGTGTTGGAATTTTGTCCCAAATTAAATTAAACCCATTTGTCACTGCGGACGGTTGAAATATTTTAAAGTAGTTCTTTACATTTTTTTGCATATCGACACAAAATCCAAATTATTTCAGTGGCCATGTATTATTATATGAAGCACCAAATGTTATTTTTATAAATTTAGACTAGTTGTTTTTTTATGAAATTAAACTCTTTAATATATTTAACATTCAAAACTCGTCGGTGTAGTGGTGTTGGTTTCAATCCTTTTTCGGTAATCACGACAACTGTGATATTTGGCGTAGATGCTACCATTTATAGTTTGATTTAAAAGATATGAGAGTTGGTATTTACAATCAAAACTTTTCGCGATGTGAAATCTCCAGCCAAATGCAATATGGCTTCAAAACAACACGCTGTGAATTGTTTTATGGTAAACGCTGGACATCACATCTGTTGTTGCTGATGAAGCAAATTAAAAAAGATAGTAGGCTAAACTTTGTTGCGGCGCTTAAATTTAGTTAGCAATAATGATTTCAAAAATATTTCAGAAGAAGTGAAACTATGTGTTCTAAATGTTAAATGTGTGTGAAAACTCATGAGGTTCGCATGGGTTCGAACGAACCCGTTCTTAGAACATCGGAATAATCACCCACCCGACCGATTCTTGCTTTTTTTACATACATTATCCTTTTAGAGAATCTGTTGTTAGTAAGTACGATACAAAAGAGAACCTGTTCTTAAAATGTTAAATCCCATCACTGAACATAACTTACACAACTCGTTTGACACGAGATTGCTTGGCAAAGGAGGAACAGCAATAATTTTACCATACCAAAAAACATTTAAGCCACTGGCATGTCAATCGCACGATGAAAAAAGTTTAGTATTCGTTACAAGTGCTTGTTCACTTTTATCTTGGCTGTTCAAAGTTAAAAGAGTAGTAGCACACTGCGATAGCTATGTTTAAATATTGGATTTTTATTTTTTAATTCCGTGATTGAGAAAACGCAAGGGGTGTCACAATCGTAAGATTTTCTACTGTCCAATGTCGGGTTAACGGGGATTCTGCAGAGTATTATAATGTACTAATTTAACCCACTACACAGGGGTTCAAGAAATGTTCAGTAAATATCGTGCTCAAAGTATTTTTTCCGTATAGCTTGAGATAATCGTTTACCGGGCAATAACAATGGTTGTCAAAGTGAAGTAGCAATCGACGTTTGTGTGATGTGTGTGCCCTTTGGAACTTCGTGTACGTGCCGTGGGCGGAAAGGACTAGTACTTTGGCTTTGAGCAGCCACCTAATCACGTTCTGTTAAGTCTAGACATATATCTTAAGATCGGAACTTTCAATCAAGCAGCAGGAC
>CH000071.1:284795-305596 GCA_000149265.1 Ciona savignyi | reverse complement strand
CGCACTTAACCGTTAGCCCAACGGTCCGTGAGTAAGGCACTTAGTAGGCTAAAGGACGTTAACCTTTTGACCACCGTCGGGTTACTGGAGCTATTCGCAGTGTGTATTGTATATGATAAAGGTCGTTTATACTGTTTTATCACGACCATTAAACAACTGGGTTCAGGCGAATGCCTACTGTAAGTGCCTTACTTCCACGGGGACACAACCGACTGATTAGCTAATGGATGGTTAGTTCTCAGTAACCTGTCGGCTGAATGCCAATTTTATAACAATCTAAGCTTTGCGGTCGGAGCCTCTGCTATGGTAAAATACACCATTATGTTGGCCAAAATTTAAAGAAAAAGATGGCAAAACTATATTCGTTAAAACACGTGAAGAATATAAATGCTTATGTTAACCCCCGTGGTTGGGACAACGAAAGGGTGTAATAAGGCATATCTATTTTTTCCATACAGGAGTTCGCATGGGTTGCCCACAAGCCAGATTTTTTCACTGTAAAAAAATGGTTCTTGCATTTCGGGCAATAGCTTAAGTGGTACCACGTCGGACAAACAACCGCAAGATCTAATCATCCGATGCCGGTCACGTCTTGTAGCCTATATGTGACCTTCGGCAAAGCACCGAATAGATGTTGGTTTTACCTAGCGGAAAGTAGTGGATTCAGGAGAAATTAGGCCTACATCAGTATATTTATCGCAGGCATTATTTCTATATAGCCTATAACATACTGCAATAGCATAAACAGAAATAAACATTTATATTCTATTTGTGGGACATCGGGCATTAAATGGGGGGTTTGGGTAATTACTTCAGTACATTTTGCTTACTCAAGACTATGGTTGGCCATCGATGTCATAATTCAGTAAAATCAGCGCGCTGGTAATTTAACTGCGCGCACCTAATTTAGCAGCGCGCACTCAATTTAGCAGCGCGCTCATAACCTTTCACCCCGCCAAAAGTGTCACAATTCGTCTCTTTACGCCATCATGCGGCAAAATTGTCAACGCGTTCACAAATTAAGTACGCGTTCATAAATTACCAGCGCGCACTTAACTTGCTGACAAAAACATCGACCGTCGTTGGCCATCAGTGTCACAATTCAGTAAAATCAGCGCGCTGTTAATTTAGATGCGCGCACTCAATTTACCAGCGCGCTGGTAACCTTTCACCTGGCCAAGAGTGTCATAATTCATCTCTTCACGCCACCGTGCGGTAAAATTGTCAACGCGTTCACAAATTGAGTACGCGTTCACAAATTGAGTACGCGTTCACAAATTGAGTACGCGTTCACAAATTCAGTACGCGTTCATAAATTACCAACGCGCTGGTAACCTTTCAACTTGCCATCAGTGTCATAATTCTCTAGCTTCCTCCATCGCCAAACTGCTTTAAATGCTGGGCGGGCTAAGTGGTTTCAGAACATAGGCTGAAATTCTAATCAAGTTTGCCACATTGGAGTAGATAGCTGGTAGCTTGGTAGAGGGGAAAGTTCCAATGTAATCACGTTTTTCTGTATATTGCAGTTGTATATGATTGAGCTGTGGGATATTAGTCGTTAGTGGTTAGATTAACTGAATTAGAATGAATATCCCGGTTATTTTGAGGCGCATTTATGATGATACCAATATAGTAGATTAAAAAATCTTGTAAGTGCACTTGCATGCTTCGTGTAGACTGCATCGTGTAGAACCCATGTCAACCAGCTTCCGGTTTCTTATTTTCTGGTATGCTCACCCTCACCGTCTCTATCTTTTTTTTACAATTAATCCGGTCTGTTCAGCCCAGTCATGCGTTATAGCCTACATGTTTCCTGTGGTAACTACTGGTTATGGTTAAAATGAGGAGGAAACTAAAAGGAGTGAAACTGTACACTAAAATCAAGATTATGACATTAGAGACTTAGAGTTGGTTTTAAACATGGGGTTGGAATTAGGGTTAGTTCTGGAATTGAGATTAGTGTTTAGGGAAGAGTTTAACTTAGTTTTCTTAATTTTAATATGTACCGTAGTTCCCCTCCTTCCCGCACTCCCTTATTTAGTGTTGCCCTTAAAATGGCATTTACTCAACACACATAAGCATGACACCATTTGGCAAACTAGGCTCTAATAGAGACAAGCTGTCTGTGCTTGACCAACCTGTTAGACTTATAAATGGACAATTCTGAGTTTATATGTCGTGTCAGACTCAGAATAAACGCATGTATCCGCTTGCTAGAATCATGTGATACAGAGCATATAAGCACCAAAATATTCGTTCTAAACAGGTAGGCATATAGGCGATTTTATTCTTTAAACTATAAAAATCAATATCTATGTGTATACCAATGATTTGCTTTAAACAAATGGCAACCATTAATTTTTAAAGGTCTTTTGAAACATAACTTTCAGTGCCTTAAGAGCATTAAAGCTAGTAAAGAATTGAATTATTGCCATCGGTAACTGAAGAATCAATTGGTGAAATTTAATTTTGTACAGTATAAACACAAATAGTTTAGTTGTTTATTGGTACATCCTGCTTTGTGCTATATAACTGTTCTGGTTGAGGATAAGTTACCATCAAAGGCGACGCACTTAACCGTTAGACCAACGGGCCGTGAGTAAGGCACTTAGTAGGCTAAAGGACGTTAACCTTTTGACCACCGTCGGGTTACTGGAGCTATTCGCAGTGTGTATTGTATATGATAAAGGTCGTTTATACTGTTTTATCACGACCATTAAACAACTGGGTTCAGGCGATGCCTACTAAGTGCCTTACTCACGGACACAACCGACTGATTAGCTAATGGATGGTTAGTTCTCAGTAACCTGTCGGCTGAATGCCAATTTTATAACAATCTAAGCTTTGCGGTCGGAGCCTCTGCTATGGTAAAATACACCATTATGTTGGCCAAAATTTAAAGAAAAAGATGGCAAAACTATATTCGTTAAAACACGTGAAGAATATAAATGCTTATGTTAACCCCCGTGGTTGGGACAACGAAGGGTGTAATAAGGCATATCTATTTTTTCCATACAGGAGTTCGCATGGGTTGCCCACAAGCCAGATTTTTTCACTGTAAAAAAATGGTTCTTGCATTTCGGGCAATAGCTTAAGTGGTACCACGTCGGACAAACAACCGCAAGATCTAATCATCCGATGCCGGTCACGTTCTTGTAGCCTATATGTGACCTTCGGCAAAGCACCGAATAGATGTTGGTTTTACCTAGCGGAAAGTAGTGGATTCAGGAGAAATTAGGCCTACATCAGTATATTTATCGCAGGCATTATTTCTATATAGCCTATAACATACTGCAATAGCATAAACAGAAATAAACATTTATATTCTATTTGTGGGACATCGGGCATAATAAATGGGGGGTTTGGGTTAATTACTTCAGTACATTTTGCTTACTCAAGACTATGGTTGGCCATCGATGTCATAATTCAGTAAAATCAGCGCGCTGGTAATTTAACTGCGCGCACCTAATTTAGCAGCGCGCACTCAATTTAGCAGCGCGCTCATAACCCTTTCACCCCGCCAAAAGTGTCACAATTCGTCTCTTTACGCCATCATGCGGCAAAATTGTCAACGCGTTCACAAATTAAGTACGCGTTCATAAATTACCAGCGCGCACTTAACTTGCTGACAAAAACATCGACCCGTCGTTGGCCATCAGTGTCACAATTCAGTAAAATCAGCGCGCTGTTAATTTAGATGCGCGCACTCAATTTACCAGCGCGCTGGTAACCTTTCACCTGGCCAAGAGTGTCATAATTCATCTCTTCACGCCACCGTGCGGTAAAATTGTCAACGCGTTCACAAATTGAGTACGCGTTCACAAATTGAGTACGCGTTCACAAATTCAGTACGCGTTCATAAATTACCAACGCGCTGGTAACCTTTCAACTTGCCATCAGTGTCATAATTCTCTAGCTTCCTCCATCGCCAAACTGCTTTAAATGCTGGGCGGGCTAAGTGGTTTCAGAACATAGGCTGAAATTCTAATCAAGTTTGCCACATTGGAGTAGATAGCTGGTAGCTTGGTAGAGGGGAAAGTTCCAATGTAATCACGTTTTTCTGTATATTGCAGTTGTATATGATTGAGCTGTGGGATATTAGTCGTTAGTGGTTAGATTAACTGAATTAGAATGAATATCCCGGTTATTTTGAGGCGCATTTATGATGATACCAATATAGTAGATTAAAAAATCTTGTAAGTGCACTTGCATGCTTCGTGTAGACTGCATCGTGTAGAACCCATGTCAACCAGCTTCCGGTTTCTTATTTTCTGGTATGCTCACCCTCACCGTCTCTATCTTTTTTTTACAATTAATCCGGTCTGTTCAGCCCAGTCATGCGTTATAGCCTACATGTTTCCTGTGGTAACTACTGGTTATGGTTAAAATGAGGAGGAAACTAAAAGGAGTGAAACTGTACACTAAAATCAAGATTATGACATTAGAGACTTAGAGTTGGTTTTAAACATGGGGTTGGAATTAGGGTTAGTTCTGGAATTGAGATTAGTGTTTAGGGAAGAGTTTAACTTAGTTTTCTTAATTTTAATATGTACCGTAGTTCCCCTCCTTCCCGCACTCCCTTATTTAGTGTTGCCCTTAAAATGGCATTTACTCAACACACATAAGCATGACACCATTTGGCAAACTAGGCTCTAATAGAGACAAGCTGTCTGTGCTTGACCAACCTGTTAGACTTATAAATGGACAATTCTGAGTTTATATGTCGTGTCAGACTCAGAATAAACGCATGTATCCGCTTGCTAGAATCATGTGATACAGAGCATATAAGCACCAAAATATTCGTTCTAAACAGGTAGGCATATAGGCGATTTTATTCTTTAAACTATAAAAATCAATATCTATGTGTATACCAATGATTTGCTTTAAACAAATGGCAACCATTAATTTTTAAAGGTCTTTTGAAACATAACTTTCAGTGCCTTAAGAGCATTAAAGCTAGTAAAGAATTGAATTATTGCCATCGGTAACTGAAGAATCAATTGGTGAAATTTAATTTTGTACAGTATAAACACAAATAGTTTAGTTGTTTATTGGTACATCCTGCTTTGTGCTATATAACTGTTCTGGTTGAGGATAAGTTACCATCAAAATTTAAGTTTAGCCTGGTGTTTTTGCAGTTTGCGGTCCGTCCAAAGTGCTATAATCCGAAAATCCATGATTTCGTCAGACCTGAAAACGACTTTATTAAGAAAGATCTCAGAACTAATAGAATTGGCAAATACAAGCACTAATTCCAATTCCACCGCTACAGGTAGGTGGTACACATACATATATATTGGTATATAATATGTCCGGTTAGCTCAAGTTACTCGGCCCATGGTCTGCAGGCAGCCAAAAGGATTGAAACCAGGCGGCTGTCGCCTGAACCTAGTGGATTAATGAGTTAAACTAAAACAGTAAAAAATCTTAATCATTTCATATGCATCAAACTGCAATAACTCCTAACCTTTAGCTCTGTAACCTGCCGGTGGGCGGTGGCACGAGGTAATCTGACAATTGCTGGGATATCCCCTCCTGGGTTTTTATAGAAATGCAACTTAAATATCCTTTGTAGTATTTATGCTACCGTACTGTACATAGTTGCATTTAATATCACATAGAAGGTTTGGCCATTTAAAAGTTTGTATTTGGTACGCTGGAATCTATACTTATTAGCTTAAGAATTATAAATGAACTCTGTTATGATTTGTAATGCACATTTTGTTGTTTGATTTAAAGGTTGTATCTATGGGATAAGGATAAGATACAGTACTCATGTTTATCCCCAGCAATGGCCGATGTTGCAAGTGTTGGTGTCATTATGACACATCGTACAAGTATTAATTAGAATACCTACTGTTTGCAGTCAGGTTACTGGAGCTATGTTTAATTTGATTGAGACATTGCAACAGTTTTTAGTTAAACCAATGTTCAGTTTTGGGCTTCCTGCAACAGGGCATTTATTTGGCTTCTTAAATCAGTTAGCCTTGACATTCTTTAGTCTTACTATAATTGGCTTTCTTCTGTATTACAGCTGAGGAGCAAAGACATCGTTAATGCACACACTGCCAAACTATATTTAATCATATTAAATTGGGTGGTTTAGTAAAGAATCTTCTGCAAACCTTGTTATTCGGTCTGGAAAGCATGGCATTTGCACGAAAAGGTAAAAATTACACGTTCACCCAAAATCCTTGGTCTAAAAACACGTGGCGCGCGCATTAACGCGGGATGGACATAGAAACATTTGAATTGTTGGGAAGTTTGTATGTCGATAGGGGACAATTATGACACTGATAGCCAACGCGTTGACAATTTTGCCGCAAGGTAGCGTATAAACAGTAGAGTCAAATTATGACACTCTTGGCCAGGTGAAAGGTTACCAGCGCGCTGGTAAATTGAGTGCGCGCATCTAAATTAACAGCGCGCTGATTTTACTGAATTGTGACACTGATGGCCAACGACGGTCGATGTTTTTGTCAGCAAGTTAAGTGCGCGCTGGTAATTTATGAACCTAACTCTAAAGGGTGGTATGCAGAAACCTCGCTCAGGATCTCGGGTTAGCTGATCCTGGATTAAGGAAAAATCTTAATCGGTATGCAGAAACCTCGCTTAACGTTCGCTCAGCTAACCCGGGCTTGAGAGAGGCCACTGAAAGAAAAAGGCGAATAATGACGTAATTCTGTCGCATTGTCGGCGATTGCGTAGAAAAAAATGTCTTTCATTTGTTCGTTGACCGTTCCCGGTGTCATGATTTCCTGGCATTTTCCATTGGCAGACGACATTTCTTTCGTTTCATTATTTTGTACCGAAACGTTTTAAAAATGGCGGTCGGTGTTTTTTAGGCTGTTAAGCAAAAAATTATTGTGCGCAGTAAGCGTAGGTTTTGTTTTTAAAACACCATTTTTTCGATAGAGAAGGTAAGATTTTATTAATTATACTTTTGTTAAGATATACTGTAGTAAAAAAGAACACTTTACAACCGAAGTAGGAAGGTAAGTGTTGCGCTTTACAACCGAAGTAAGAAGGTAAGCGTTGCGCCAACTTTACCTAGCGCCGAGTGATGAGCGACATTCTCGGTGACACATTAAACTTTTTACTTGTGTTTTTAAAATTGTTGGATCTTGATTATTTTATATTTGCTTGTTTGACCCAAAATTCTGATTCTGGGGAAGAGCCTCTGGCCTGCTTTATCAAATAAACCCCTGGAATATGACGAATTTGGTTAGAGCAGCAGGCTGGACTGGGTACCTCAAGCAGCCCAGGTCAAAAGGCACTTGCTTGGTTTTCTTTTGTGGTTTAGGACAATTGTGTTGGAGTTTGTTTTTATTAATATCAACTACAACAAGTGCATTAACATTTCTATAGCATAAATATACCAATACACGACAACATAGCCAATAAATTTTAAAAAACAATAAATTTTTAACTTTAAATATTTTTTAAACATTTTATATAGCATGATAAAAAGGGAAGGTTTTTCATAATAAATAAATTGTCCGATCAAAAATGCAGTTCAATAATATTGTTTTAAAATGGTGCACCGGTGGAGAAAGTTGGAACATCATCATTGGGTAATGGTCCAAAAAACCAACTGCAATATTGTGAAAGAAGACAGTGGCGATGATTATAGTGAGAGATGTTTCCAGTTCAGTAGGAAGAGGCATTCGTAAAATACATATTTTTTGTTTATGTTGCTTTGAAAAATTGGCTAACTAGGTGTTGTTATATACCAGGGGTTCCCAAACCAGGGGTCGCGACCCAAAATGGGGTCGGAGTGATAAGTAGGTGGGGTCGCAAACAGGTCATGGGGTCGGTGGGGTCAGTGAGGTATGGTAATAATGGATGTACAAAACATCTAAGATTTGACAAACCATGTTAAATTTAGCAGTTTGTACCATGGCTTACTGTAAAACAGGCTTATAGGCAATTTTTTTTGTAATTTCGTTATTTTTAATTTTGAATTAAAATAAAAAGATTAAATGTTTTATTGCTTATTTTACTTAATACTACCACATGACCAAACTCAAAAGTCCAGTGAAAGAGGCTCTAAACTAGTCCAAAGTTTCGTGAAAAAATATATATTGACCTTGGGTCGCACTGGACACTTGAAAGTTGTCTTTGGGGTCGTCCTGAGAAAAGCTTGGGAACCCCTGTTATATACTCATGTATCTTGTGAACTCCTGCGCCACCTCGCTACAACATTCCAGATCTTCATAAATAAAATACAAACACACTGTACATTGATGGAAACATATTCCTTGCAATTTCCAAAGATCTCAGAATCATTGCCAGTATACACCAAAAGACATAACTGGTATATAATTGATGTTTGGTAATTCATCAGCAAATAACCATTGGTTTTGCAAAATCACAATTGCAAAAAAGCGTAAGTTCACCAGATGTTGGAAATTCCTCATCGGTGTACACATTAATTAGGTTCTCCCCATTTCATACATGGTGGCGAGGAACAAACATAGAATCTTTCCCATAGACGTGGTGTAGCAGACTAACAGCTTTTGACATTTTTACAAAAATGAAATATTATATTAATAATAAACTTTAAATTAATTTAAGCGAATTACAGCTAAAATTCCGTACAATTTCTGTAATAAAGAATCTCAATCAATCAAACATATTTTATTTGATAAACGCACAAAATAAAAACAATACGAAAATAAATAAACTAAAGTTTAACAAGGAGACACCGAGAACCATGCGGTTATCGAAGCAGGTGTCACCTTATAATAAATGTAAATTAAAATATAAAGATACATAAATAAGAAATAATCAGAATAGCAGTGTGAAAAATTTGTGCAAAAACATTACAATGACAAAAATAACTTTAACAAAGCCCTAAAAAAAGAAAACAAACAAAATGCATAATGAATATATAACAGTGATTAACTGATTATATAAAGAAACAAATTAGACTAGGCTAGAGCCTAGAGTCCAAACTGTACATCAAGAATCTTCCATTTGTAAAGGTTTTAAATCCGTGAACATCTGAATCACTCTAGCCTAGCATTAAAATCACCAAGATGTGCCAGTAATAAGTAAGTGGAAAAAAAGCTATAGTAAAATTTACCAAACAAAACAAAACTAGCCTACTACAGTGTTGCCTGTATTTTCGCGCGAATTTCCCAAATTTGTTGACCCGGAACCAGCGAACGACCTCTGCCGCAACAAAAAATCATAGAATTTATTATAAAATCGTAAAATATTACAAAAAATAATGCCTTAACCCAGGAATTTCCAGGATTAAGGAATCTCGGGTTAGCTGAACCGAGATTCACCTTAAGCGAGGTTTCTGCATACCAAATTTCTTAATCCTGGATTAAGGACCTCCCTTAATCCAGGATTAAGCTTAAGCGAGGTTTCTGCATACCACCCTTAATTTGTGAACGCGTTGACAATTTTGCCGCATGATGGCGTAAAGAGACGAATTGTGACACTCTTGGCCAGGTGAAAGGTTACCAGCGCGCTGGTAAATTAGGTGCGCGCACTTAAATTAGCAGCGCGCTGATTTTACTGAATTATGACATCGATGGCCAACCATACAAGACGGCCTCACACATGGCTACAGGCGGCTCCTGTACATTTGCAAGCTCAAGACGGCTCCTCACATGGCTCCAGAAGGATCATAAAAAAACTTTAACACAAATAAACATTAATATGCCATCTGGGGGGATTGGGTAATTACTCCAGTACATTTTTATACTCTAGGCGGCTCTGTACATGGCTCCGGGCGGCTCCTGTACATTTTGCATATTCAAGGCGGATTCATACATGGCTCCGTGCGGCTCCAGGCGGCTCCATGCGGCTCCTGTACATTTTGCATGTACCCATGCCAAACAGCCTCTCCCAGAAAAGTTATGCGTGAGCCTTCGCAAGTTCAAATTTCCTTACCGGAAAAGTTATGTTGGCTTAATTTATAACATACAGGCCGCACTCAAATTACAAAGGTCTCTAGATGCTGACTTCCTATACAAAGTGTGCTCAATTTTTATTTTGTTACCTGTTACTAATGTACCCAAGTTTAAATGTCTAAATTTTAATTAAACAGGCTACAGAACATTTATTTGATTGTTATGCAATGAATTCTGGTGGAAAAGTATTCAAGTTGTGCTTCAGGCTTTCAGTATTCACTCAAAGATTTTCATTTGTTTGTTGTAGCTCTTGTGAAATTTACAAGTTTCAGACAAACCATCAACTGAACCTTGGCTTAAAAAACAACTGCATGACATTAAAAGGTAACCACTTTTTCAAAGCATATTCAACATTAAATCTTCTGCACAAAGACACAATCTTTTCCGTTTCGTCGGGATTTGGAAAATGTGGAGTTTCCGTTATAAGAGTCTCAGGGGAAAATACTCAAAATGCACTTTTACAGTTGACCCGAAGAAAATCTTTACCTAATCCTAGGAAAGCTATTATATGTCCTTTATATCACCCATTGTCAAAGGTTATGCTGGACAGAGCGTTGGTTTTATGGTTCCCCGCTCCAAACAGCTTTACTGGGGAGGATGTGTGTGAATTTCAAGTTCATGGTGGTCCGGCTGTGATAGCTTCTGTATTGGATGCTTTATCTACAGTTCCAGGATTGCGTCCAGCTGAAGCTGGTGACTATACAAAGAGGGCATTTTTAAATGACAAACTGGATCTGACGGAAGTAGAAGGACTTGGCGATTTGATCCATGCAGAAACTGAGGCACAGAGAAGACAAGCTCTTCATCAGATGGAGGGATCTTTATCCTCACTGTACAGGAAGTGGCGCAAAGATTTACTCAAATGTGTTGCTCATTTGGAAGCATACATTGACTTTTCAGAAGATGAAGACCTGGACCCTTTTATTATGGAAAGTGTTAGTTTAAACACTAAAACAATCATCTCTAAAATAAAGCACCACTTATCGGATCACCGCAGAGGAGAAAGACTTCGGGAAGGTGTAAGGGTTGTAATTATCGGTAAACCAAATGTGGGTAAAAGCAGTTTATTGAATGTAGTTACTCAACGCCCTGCTGCGATTGTATCACCAATTCCAGGAACAACAAGAGATGTAATTGAAACTGCACTTGACATTTCAGGATTTCCCATCCTATTAAGCGATACTGCAGGCTTAAGAAGTAGCCAGAATATAATTGAAAAAGAAGGTGTTGTTCGTGCTTATGATAAAGCAAAGGATGCAGACCTTATTGTTTTATTAATAAGTGCACAAGAAGTGAACAAAAATGCTTTAATGGATTTTCGTTTGTATTTGAATCAGCATACAAGTGAACTCCTGTTGGAGGATGATAAGCACTCCATGGAAAATTTAGTCGTAGTTTTAAACAAATCTGATTTACTGGAAAATGGTCATCTTTCGGCTATAAATGAGTTGCAGTTAAAATTTCCTAACTTACTGCCATTATCATGTAAAACGTTGGAAGGTTTTCCGGAATTTTTAACCTATTTATCACAACGGGTTAAAACGCTCTGTGGTGGGGTTGGTGCCGGAGAAATACCCAGTGTCACTCAACAAAGACACCGTCGACATTTAACAGACTGTGTTGCTTGTCTAGAAAAAGCTGTATGTTGCATCAGTAAGGATGTTGTTATATCTGCGGAATATTACAGAATGGCTATGAATGAATTAGGCAGAATTTCAGGCAAAATTGGGGCAGAAGAGATTTTAGATGTGATTTTTAAGGATTTTTGTATTGGTAAATAGCAACTATAAAAAACATTATCTAAAACATGTTGTTGATATTAAGTCTTGTATTAACCTTATGTCATCTTAAATGCTAACTTGGTATTTTACAACAGTAATGGTATTTTAATTCTTAATATTCCAGATTTTTGCAAAATGTTACTCTTTTAAGAAAGTTCCATAGTATTAAAAACAGTCATGCCAAAATATGCACAAATCGTAATGGGCCCAGCTGGTAGTGGAAAAAGCACTTATTGTGCAATGATGGAAGACCATTTTAGAGCACTCAAACGTAGATGCTTTATTGTCAATTTTGATCCAGCTGCTGAAGATTTTAAGTATTCGGTCACAGTTGATGTCAGGTATGAAATAATTGTTGTATTTTTTTTATTCAACACCATTACATGATATTTGTATACCGTTCTGTTTTAAATCTCAGATATTTAAGGCAAATTCTGAGATGTAAAATGACAATTGTTAATATAGCATGAAATTCTTAACCCAAACTATGTCTCATTGCCAGGCTAGTATTGGACGTTATCATGATTCTGTGGATATGTTTAGTTCGATGAAAAAATAAAGTTTTATATTGCAAGCGAAAACACACACTACAATTGTTCCTTTAACAGTAGGTGACATTTTGCATGGCATCTTATTATAAAAAAACAGTGACTTGGGAGCAAGATGGGGTTTTAACCTGGCATAATCGCAAAAAATCAAATTTACTGTCTGATATAATCGCAAAAAATGGCATAATCGCAAAAAAAACAAATTTACTGTCTACTCACAAAAACAAATTAGCTTATCCATCCCATGTAATTACAGTATAAATTATTGTTAATGTTTATAATTTTAAACTTTAACTTCATTCTTTCCCCTTAGTATGCAATGTATTTGTTGAATACAATACAAAACAAATAAGTAAATTTTTAATTAATGCGTTTTAACATATAGTGACTTGTTTAATTTGTAAATTTGAATTTAGTTGTATTGTCCAAAAAGCAATGACTAAAAAACTATCCACCAGGGAACTTGTACAATTAGAAGATGTTATGGAAGATGAAGATCTTAAATTTGGACCTAATGGAGGACTTATCTTCTGCATGGAGTACGTCATGAAAAACCTTGAGTGGTTAAGAGATAATCTCGAAGCACAAGAAGACGATTACTTTATATTTGACTGCCCAGGTCAAATTGAGTTGTACACTCACCTTCCTGCCATGAAAATGCTGACTGAAACACTACAATCGTGGGATTTTCGACTTTGCGGTGTGTTTTTAGTGGACTCGCAGTTTTTGGGTGACCCTAGCAAATTTGTATCTGGGGTTTTGTCTTCTTTATCATGTATGGTCAATTTAGAAATCTCGCAAATCAGCATAATGACAAAACTTGATTTACTGCCGAAACGGTCGAAAAAACAAATACGAAAATATCTTGACCCAAATATGCTAGCTATTGCAGACTCTGAAGCCGCAGATGCCTCCTACCATAGTAAAAAGTTTGGAAATTTGACGAGGGTCATTTGTGAATTAATTGATGACTATGGTATGGTACGATTTTTGCCACTGGATCGCACTGATGAAGATTCCATTGATATTATCTTGCAAAACATTGATATGGCACTCCATATGGTGAAGATTTGGAGGTTCAGGATAAGGATTTTGATCAAGATCCTCCAAATGCAACTGATTAATTTTTTTACCATAAAAAATTGTTTGGACTTATAAAGTTGAGTCGGAATTTAATTTCATACAGCTACTTAAATTATTGTGGTTTTTTCTATATTACGGTCAATCACGACAATTGTATGCAGTTTGAGACTTAAATATGTCCACTTTCAAACCTGTCTAACCAAATATATTTACAAAGTCGTTGTCAAAAATATGTTCGTGCTTTATATGTATAAAAAAAGGAATTTCTAAATCACTGAAAAAACAGTTACTAAAAATAATCCGACTGCTTCTATGAGCGTGCCAGATTTTCACCGCTTCTTGGAAAGTTTGATGCTTTACAGGAAAATATTACTGGTAAGTCCTCCTTGCGTATATTACTGTTGGCCATCGATGTCGTAATTATGGGTCCCATTTGAAAAAATGGGACACATATTGTTTTTGTCCGTTTTTTTTTTTTCTTTTTTTTTTTTTTTTTTTTTCGCAAACGCTTGACAGGCATGGTATGGCGCCCCGACATCTACCAGAAGGAATAATGGAATCGCAATGAAACTTGATGATTTTTTAGACAACATGGCCTAGATATGCAGAAACCGAAATTTTGGGTAATAAATTTAGGGGAATTCCCCTTGAACGTTAAAAACCAAAACGGTCATATTTTTCTAAAAAAATAGCTTTTTAGGCCATAGCGCTTAAATGGCTGCTCCAATTTGAATCAAATTTGGTGGAATGTTAGTGCACTAGTCACTGATTTACCACTTAAAAGAAATAAAAAAAATTACCTAGGGAAATACCCTAAAATTTCAACTTTTGCTGTTAAATGATAATTGTGACAGGCATGCTATGTCGCCCCGACATCTACCAGAAGGGTTAATGAAATCGCAATGAAACTCGGTGATTTGTTGCACAACATGGTCTAGATATGCAGAAATCAAAATTTTGGGTGATAAATCTAGGGGAATTCCCCTGGGACGTTAAAATCAAAACGGTATTTTTTTCTAAAAAAATAGCCTTTTTGGGCATAGCGCTTGAACGACCGATACAATTTGAATCAGATTTGGTGGAATGTAAGTGCATTAGTCACTGATTTAACACTTAAAAGAAATAAAAAAATTACCCAGGGAAATACCCTAAAAATCGGATTTTGTTCTCTAATTATGATTGTGACAAGCATGCCATGTTGCCCCGAAATCTAGCAAAAGGAGTAATGAAATTGCAATGAAAATTTGACATTTGTAACAGAACATAATCTAGATAAGCAGAAACCAAAATTTTGGGTAATGAATCTAGGGAAATTCCCCTGAGACGTTAAAAACCAAAACATTTTTTTTCTAAAAAAATAGATTTTTTGGGCATAGCACTTGAACGGCTGCTGTAATTTTAATAAAATTCGGAAAAATATTAAAATATTAGACACTTTGTGCCAATTAAAAAAAGAAAACATTTAATTAGGTTAATTTACATGAAAACAAAGATATGTTCCTAAATTTTGATTGTGGCAGACATGCCAAATCGCAATGACATCTCCTAACAAGAAGTCGACAAATCAGATTAAAACTTTAAGAATTGTTACTTAACATGACTCACTTATGTAAAAACAGAAACTTATCTACCAAACCCAGGGGAATTCCCCTGAAATCATGAAAAACTAAATCGGGCCGTTTTGGAAATTTAGCTTTATTTTACTACAGCGCTTGAAAAGAAGCTATAATTTAAAACATTTGTGGTAAAATCTTCGTAAATTTAAAACGTTTATTCTTTATTTTACTAAAAATGTAAATTAAGTTTGGTCTGTTAACTATGGGACCCATGCGTTTATGCTTGCAAAAACAAACTACATAGGGGAAAGTCGGCACCCATGACCATGCGGGACCTTTGAACCACCCCACTTAAAATCAATACGAAAACTCTTTAGCGCCAATTTTAATCACGAATCGAATCGTTATGAAAACTGATTACTACGTAGAAAATGGCGGGACGTTCGCGGAAATATTGTTGAAGTGGTAGTTGTTTTTGTGTTTTGTGTACTGTTTTTAAACTATGACTCCCAATCGTAATTTCGTTTTAGCAACAAGGCAGCATATTGTTAAGATTAAATAATTTTAGTCAGTGATAGAGTATAGGTAACTGTTTCTGTTTAGTAGACTGTTTACAAATCAAAGCTATATTTTAATGGTAATTTTTAAAAAATGTTGGACTTTGTAGGTAGGGACCATTGAGCCACCTTTTACAGGGACCAATGAACCATTACTTCGTACCTAATGACGGGCTTTTAAAGGCTGGTGTTAATATTTTATCGTGATTTTAATAATTTTTTTATGGTTTAATCAGTTTAAAACAAGTATACTTGTACAATACAGGCCTATCAGCCAATAGGTTATACCATAATTTCATATTTGAATAGCCTAAAAATTTTATTTTAACGAAACACCTAGTATGCAAACTGCAATACGGTAATATGTTAATTAATATGCCTTTGCAGAAATTTAGTTAAGGATAAATTCTTTTAGTTGAAGTTACCCAAATTAAAAATGCCCCTTAAAAACAAATTTTCACATGGTTCTTTCAGTAAAGTTGAAATGAAAATTGCTTTGGAATCTGTCATCATGAAAAAAGAAATCTGTTCAACAGAACATGTTTTTGCCAAGCGAAGTTTCTAATAAGCAGAACCAGAAAGTTTACGCAAGAAAAGAGTACCAGTCCAGTTTCAGATCCAGAAGGGAGTAAGTCGGAAACAATTTTCAGCCTCATCCACATGCTCGCTCCAATTGGAGAAAAGAACAGCAATCGAAAAAAGATGAAGTCAAGTATTATAACAGATTAACCATACAAGGTGGCTTTGAAGAGAGATGCAGAAGCTAAATATTCTCATCACTTAAAGAAAGAGTGACTATCTAGGCAGAAATTGTTCACATGTTCGGGTAATTTAGAAAGCAGTAAAGAGACCGATGCTGAAAAAGGTTTTAACATGGTGTTATCTTCTGATGCAAAAGTTGATGATTTTGTTGAAGTAGAATACGATGGGAAAAGAGCCCTTTTTTGTATGCAAGCTGCAGCAAGAACTGGAATTATCTTTTTCTTCTAAAACATCCTAAGTCCGATGGTTTTGTAGACCCGGTCTTACATGATATACATTCTGTTTCAATTGATAAAATTGTACAAATAGTATAATCCCCCTTGTATATTGGTACCGCCAGTAGATCAAACGAAATAAAACAGTTCACTGCAGACCAGTCTAAATATACATTTGAACAGATGCAATATATGAGACAATTGTGGGGGTGATACATTTTCCAAGTGTTAACTGTTCGCAGTAATAAATATAACAGTACTGTAGTAAGTGTTAATAAAACTTTTGTTTGTTTAAAGTGGGTTGTGGTTACTAAATTGATTGAGTTATGTGATTATCAATTAAAATAACTGTTAATTTTAAAGTGGCTCAAAGGCCCCTATAGGGTGGCTCAAAGGACCCAACCGTAGGGGACCATTGAGCCACTTTGAGTCTTGGTACATTTTGGGCCCCTGTCAGCACAGCTTACATTTAAAAAGCTTCAAACGTTATCAAAATAAACTCCAAATATGGTAGCACTGGTAACACTTGTTTTTAACGCAAGTGCATCAACCATAGAAATCTTATGAAACATTTTCGAAAAAGTGGCTCACTGGTCCCGACTTTCCCCTACTCAGTGTATAAAATACAAATTGTGGTTAGGGACCCTGTAGCATGAATAAAGGGTATACAACATGTGTTTTACAAATAGTGGTGGTTAACACGTGGTTGACACTCTCTAGTTAATTTAAAGCTTACAAGGTTCCACTCACTTAGCAGCAAGGTGGTAATCTTTCACACGTACAAAGAGGGTCGTGATTCGGCAATTCAGCTAACCCCACGTCACGCATTCACAGATGAATCACCCCTGATGTCTAAAAATCCAATTAAAGTGTTGGAAATAATAACGTAACGAACTGTGGACGAGAAACGGGTTGTTAAGTATTTCAGAGCATGTCTTTAGCAGTACCAAAACCGTATTGCAAAATTTGACTTGAAAATGTCTTTATCCGAATAAGCTTGGTAAGCAAATGAAGTGCTTGAAAGCTGATCATTTTCAGCGGGCACTTTATTTGCCTACAGAAATCGACTTTCTTGCTCCTGGCCATCCGAATAATAATTTAAATAATCATCGGGCTTCATTTAAAAACGGGTAGCCTACCTCTTTGTTAATTTACCTATGTTCATCTATCTATAGTAACAACTATTTAAGGATCTGCCTTGAATAATTACTTTCTTCGTTTTTAAATATGGCGTATAGGCTAACCAATTAAGACCTCTATTCGCGGCAGGATGTGACGAGTAGTAGCCTCCCTAAGCCATTGTTAGTAACAATGGTAGTGATTCTACAATGTTTGTTTGGTTGAAAGCTCGACTGCACGCCGGTGTTCTCGTTTAGCTGTAAAGTTTTCTAATAGTAGAGCAGTGCTTTTTAAAATAAAGGTGTTGATTTCTGTTGGCTGTTTTGTTGAAAAAAAATTGCCGATGTACGAACGAGTATGGGCTCCAGCTTTAGTGGTATTGTCAAAATAGGCTGTAAAAATCTTACCACCCGAGTAATTTCACTTATATTATGAGTTCGTTTGTTCCAAAAGAGGCTATATCTGGAACCCAGGGGCGCCTTGTTTCAGTACCTTACATTACTTTGGAACGAGGGCCGCACCGTGTTCGGATATACGCAGACTGACATAACATGAAAGCAGATCCCACTACCTTCTACATCGGTTAAACGAGGATTTTTGTATAGCAGCAGTTTATATGGTTTTGTGTAAATGTTGCAAAAATACAAAAAAAACAAACAATGTACGACAAATGTTTTATTAATGTTTTAAAAACGAACAAGGTTGTACGAATTGTCGTCGCCATTGTATACAGTGGAACCCCGCTTGGAGACCACCTCGATAACACGACCACCTCACTATCAAGACCACTTTAGTGCGGTCCCAAATAATTTACTATAGTAATGCATTGTATTCTGTTTCAATAACGCGACCACCCCGGTTTCCAGACCAGGACCGCCATGTTTTGGTCCAAAACTTTAAATTTAACTCCGCTTAAGTGACCACACTGCTAAATAATTGGGCTTTTCACCACAATAATAAGGTTAAATTTCTTTTATGATCAAAACAACAAGATTAAATGTGCGCTTACTCACAAACGAAAAAAATGGTGGCAAACAAAACTAAATCTTATAAAAATAAACGTCAGTGCTAACATTTGTTTAAATTAATTCTGCAGTAGGCCTATCTGATAACAAATAATGTCATTTTGTGGTAATTTGGTAAAAAGGCAGACGTTTTGACTGCATACAACGACAACTTGCTCCAAATCAAAATTCACTAATACGACCACCCCGCTAACGCGACCGCTTAATGACGGTCCCATAGGTGGTCAGGTAAGCGGGGTTCCACTATCGAAATTTTTATATAAGTTTTGGAAAATGACGCGTTATTTTAAACTCTAAATAAGATAACGCTGTCTACAACTTCCCACGTAGACAGGTGCAAGGAGCCCGAACCGAGTCGGGAAGTTACAAAGTATAAATAAAGTTAATGAAGATAGGGATACAGGTAGAGGAAAAAAGAGATAATATGTCACAAATATTATGATAGTTTATAAACAAAAACGTATTAAAAGTAGCAGTCGCATTGAAAGTCATATCTCTTAATCATTATCTATAGCGGATATATTTTGGTTGGAGTCACCCGTCGATAGGTATACGGTATAACAAATAGTCGAAAAAAAATAATATCGTTAAAAAACTCATGGCCCGTTATAGTTGTCGAAGCTATTACATTTAGTGATATTTGATAAAAACATATAATACAACTTTTGTGCAAACCAGCAGAATGTATACTGGCATGAACAAAGTTAATTGCCCATATTTAATTGGCTAGTGGTGACTGTTTTTAGACATTTAGGTGAAAAGTTATGACGTATAATTAACCCAGTCAACTCAAATCCGAGCGTTCAGTTTCGTAAGTACTGTTGGGTTTAATTAAGTTTTCACCGGTACCTCTAATTACTACAGGATCGCTTGGGTCGCATGGATCGCTTGAATAGGATAGGATAAGATAGTATATTCATGTTTATCCCAGTGAATGGAAAAATCAAGGGGTTAACATATGGGCAATCGTCAGATAACCTTGCGCCCACCGTCGGGTTACCGGAGCTATTGCAGTGTGTTGTATATGATAGACTCGTTTCTTTAATTTGGTAGAACCCATTAATCCGCTTTGGTTCAGGCAATGTCTGGCCGGTTGGTCTAGACTTAGAGGTTAAGTGCGCCACCTTTTAATCGAAAGGTTGCAGACTAACCGGCCGGATCGCTTAGAGGGACCCCGTTTTCAAAAGTTTCCAAAGGAGTGTTCAAAATAAGTACGAATAGTGGAAATCGTGGCTGTTGTAATTGCAAGAGTAAACTACAATGTTCTAACATTAGAATTTCTCCCTTGGAAAAAATTGGAAAAGGTGCTTAGATTGTCACCCGGAAGTCCATTGGATTTAAAACTGGTCGCTAGCTAATCGATCTTTGAGCAAAGCATCTTAGCCGACCTTGTTTAATCATACAGCTCACAACACATTGCAATAGCTTTGAAATCTACATCGTGTTCAGGAGTTATATGACGCACCAAGTTGTAAATCCCCTTTCACATGCAGTTGTCTTCCGACTTTACATTGTATAAATCCTTCAATTCCCTTCTGACCAAAGGCGCACACACTAACAAAATATAACGCTGTGCACACCAAGATTATCAGTTATACTAATTGACGGTTCTATAATAATATAAAATTGATATTAAATTGTAACCTAAATGTGTAATTTTATAAGGCAAATAAATTTACTTCACGCGGATTGTCCGGGGTTGTTCAAACATTTGTTATTTTTATGTCAGGTCATGTGATAATCGTTCCGCTTTCTTCGGGTGTTGACATTTGTATGATGTCATATTCGCGGTCAGCTGATGTTTTGTTTATCTCATGATTTGTTTACATTTTGATCTTTGTTTGGGAGGCACAGCAAGGCAACACAGTTTAAGTTTTTTTTAATTATAAATCCAAAGTTTTGTTTAATCAGACTGAGCTCGTAATGGCATAACATGAGCTGGTACTCTATTATTTAATATTAATTAAAATGGTATCATGTAATGCCTATGCCTGCAGAGTTAAGAAGGATTAGATTAGTTTCTCTTTTTTACATTGCAAGAAATTAAAAAATAAGTGTATATTACATTGTAAAATAATGGTCTATTTTACATTTTAACTACTTAATTTGAAAATTCTGAAGCCTCAAGAGCTAGGCCTACACACGGGTTTTGCCATTCCCTCGGTGACTTTAAAAAAAGCTTTAGTTTTTTTGAATTACTGCCTTTTTATGTGTTTATATCTAAAT
>CH000071.1:241624-275579 GCA_000149265.1 Ciona savignyi | reverse complement strand
AACATAAACGATTTTATTTTAGATTTCAAACTTGGTCTAGAGAAAAAGTGTGTTAAATTTTAATTTCGTGTATAAAAAATTCTAGGAAACAAGAATTTTAAGTAAAAAATTTAATTAAAAATCTACCAATTACCACCTTCAGTAATTTCAACGTTCCCCGATTTTCAGATCGAGCCATTCCACTGCCTCCACTCCTGATCTTGACGAAAAGAAATCTGTTCAACTGCAGAAAAAGTCAAGTGTCAAAGGTCGTGTAAAAACCACTGTGACCTTCGACCCCACATCCATGGAATCTGACGAGATTCGAATTGACCTCGTCATGGGAGCCAACTCAACACTGTATCTGTACGGGACTCTACTGGATTTGCTGCTGAATATTAAGGTACCAGACTTGTATGAAAATGTATGAATTTTTTGATTTATATACCGGTACTTATTGCTAATAATGAGTACATATGTAAGTAAATCAGGCCGTTTATTAATTGCTATGGACTTACATCAACTTTATCGTCAAGGCTGGGCAAGGTCAGAACTAAATGGTGCTGTAGTTTAGGAGTATCACATGGACACTTTTGGAGCTAAGCTTTTTAAAGTGTATTAATAATAGCAGAAATAGTAGATTTATTTGGAGCTATCACATTACGCAGATAAAAAATAATTGTTTTAAAATTCGCTTTGATTCCTAGGAGAATTACTTTGGATGTGATGACATGTACACTGACTTTGGTGCTCCCCCTTGTGGGTGGATGGCTGATGATAAAACTACTTGCACAAGTTCTGATGTGAACCTACTCCAGTACAGGTGTGTCATAAAAATACAGTAACCATTTCAAGAAATTGCAATCTAATTGTCAACGGTTAACGTCATTTGTCCAATTGCCACATATTACTAAGAGTACTTTTGCTGGGTTTTGTAAACGTATAGTTATTCTGTAGGACTAGAAGGTTCTGGGTTTGATTTTCGTCACTTAAACTCTACAATAAAGTCTATTTTTACCTTGATCTCTTTGTGTAGGTTTTTACCTTGACATTATCATTTGTGCTTTAGGCCTTTGCAAGTGACCGTTCAAGTTAACCTACATGAGATAAACGGAGTGCTACCGATCCACTACAACTCTGTGTATAAGGAAGCTCCCAGAGTGAAGTTAAACCTGCTTAGCTTCGAAATGGACAAGAATTACCACCAGACAAGATTACAGGTAAGTTGAAGTACATTTGCTGCAGTGAACATTTGTGATCAAATTTATCCCTTTAAATTAAGCCACCTACAGAAAATAAGATTTAAGTTAATATATGTTTACCGTAGTCATGTTTGTCCTAGGTTAGCTATTATGTGTATTAGTTTGAAATAAAGTATCTCCCGGGTAAGGAAGACTGGAGACTGCGAGAATGTTCACGAACTACTGTAAACAAAGGCTTTCTTATTAAACATAATGAGAAATATATATTTAGTTTTGTTATATGAATGATAAACATGGTCATACCTTATTAGTAGGATAGGAAAGGATATTCATGTTTATCCGTCTGGGAAAAACGCAAGGGGCGTTTAACACTGGGACAATCGTCAGGTTTCCCCGCGCCCACAGTTGGGTTGTCGGAGCTTTTTTATTGCGTTGTGTATAATCGTATGTTTTTTCAATTGGGTAGAACCCAATATTTTACTGATTTAGGCAATGCCTGTTAAGTGTATTGCCCAAGGATACATCCGACTAGCTAGCAACCAATTTTGAACCTGCAAATTTCACTGAAAAGCAACACGCTAACCCACCAAGCTAATTGTTCGGACCTATAACCATCACTAAGTCGATTTGAAAATCACTTTAGTCATTGAGAATGGTTGCAATAATGACTGAAGCATTTGTTTAATAAATTAAGACACAATTGATAATCTGCTATATTAACTCTTTCACTCCCGGCCAAATGCATTAATTCAAACATGCTGTCCCGCAGTGTTTTTTACAATTTTTAGTCATTTTCAAATTAGCACAGTTTTTCTAAAGTTTATGCTATGATTTAATATTTAGTATGGTTGGAAAGATAATTTATCCCTCTTTTAAACAAGCTGCACATCTAAAATCTACCTCTAATAAAGAATATATTATGTAAACTTTAGTGAACACCACTTTTTATGCAAAGAAAATTCTGCTCGACTTTGAAAAATTTGAGGTGCACTGACAAACGAAATACTCACTTATTATTGGAATGCCCAAATGAGATGAAAATTGGAATGTAGATTGTCTAATAGTTTTTGTACTCAGGAAAATTCGAACTGTATTTCTATCTTCAGTAGTTTTTTTTACTATTTGTAATTGAAATTTCCCTTTTTTCTGACTATATTATGAAAACTTGAACCAAAACGCATTGAAGTTTTTAGTTTTGTAGAACTAAAATAGTAAAAAGTATAAAAAAGAACAGTGAAGGTAGTGTAAAAAGGGCATACAAAACCAAACAAACGCAAATACTATATCCAATATTCTTCAAAGCAGGGCACACCGAACTAGCTAGTCTCGCCGCCTTTTTCTTTATCGTGCGCTCAGCAGGCCCAGCTGGATTCATGCTTTGGTGAACACGAAGCATAACCGCCTGCTGCGAAAACGTCACCAACGCTCTCCTTTTTATCTCAACGGCACGAAATTCACAGAGAATGTAAAGAAAGACTTGCTTGACAAAAAGAGCTTCTCTGCAAGTTAACATGACTCCTATTGGCTGAGTTAGTCACGTGTAAATTCGTGTAAAATCGATAGAAATAAGAGGCGAAGCCTTGAAAAAGAAAGGCTATCACTCCTCGCATTTTTAATATTTCTCCACGATAATCACAGAGAATAAAATATAGGGTTTCCTTGATCGAATGAGCCATAGCTGAGGTCTCTACCATTACGCATTGCGGAGAAATCGTTTTTTAGATTTGCACCCATTTATGTACAGTCGGGATGCCATGTTTTACCACCAACTCGCGATATATGGCGAGTTGGGAGGGAAAGAGTTAAAGAATTAATTTGTTAAACAGTAACAAATCATAAATAAATCTGTCAAATTACGTTTTGTACAAAATTCCTCATGCGTCTATTAACATAATATTTCTACATGTTTTAGCTCCTGCTCTCCAGCCTTGAAATTGAGCTCAACGACAAACTGAGCCAATCGGATGTTCCACCACTTGGTGGAGCAGTAAACAAAGGCTGGATTGCACTACCGGACCTCCAGTTGCGGGGTCACGCTATGTTTAGTGGGTCAGGTCTACCTCTTGGGGCAACCACGATCGAGTACGGCTGGTGCACTGAAATTTTAGTCGGTCTGATAGAGGGAAAACTCACAATACCCCAAGTATGAAAAGGCATTTCTTACTTTAGGAAGTATGGTATAAAAAGAAAAAAGATAGTTTAAAAAGGCAATTATTATATTGGAATATAGTTTTTTGGGTTATTTTAACATAATAATGCTGTGTAAAAAATAAATAATATTTTGTAATTAGATATTTTTGTTGTGATAGTACACTCAGCAGTATTGTTCTTTATTACCATATTTACAACGACTCCTAAATGGCTTAAATCGCCAGTTTTATGTGTTTGCTTCCATTTCAGACCATGGCACTGATCAATTGGGGAAAAAGTTTTATCTACCTACTTAAGAATGATGATAATAAGTTGGTGACACCTTTTCCCAACCGATACCTTCCAACTGGAATTACATGGGATTTCACCAAGAAGGTTTACTTTTCTTACTTTTAATAGAATAATAAATAAGTAATTTAATGGTAAAATAGTAAATTAAGTAAGGGCAAATTGTGCAAACTACTTTTGTAATAGACTATTATACTCTTTAGTATTCGTATATGAATCACTGTTTATATCCATCTTTATAAATGGAGGGCCTACTTTTTCAATCTGGATCTTGCTGTGAAATCCCTCTTACTAATGTAATGTGATGTCTGACAGCATTCAGTTTAGCAAGCAACTGTGTTTTTGCTGCAACCTTTAGTCTTCACTGAACCAATTCTTCCTGACAATTGTTAACATGCATTCTCAGAATGGCAAGCCGGTGGATGAACTGGATGTAAAGTACTCAATGAACCGCATCCGGATCGAATCCCTACATCTCTTGTGGGAGGAGCCGAACTCGGTATTTGATCTTCAAGTCGCTCCGGTGACCATCTCCAACAGCAACGTCCAAAACTTCGGAATTTCTGAAGCATCCACTATCATAGCGGAGGACGTTAAAATAAAACATAGGATTTTAATGGATTCAAAGACAAGTGGGTATTTTATGCACCAGTAATCTTGGGTTGTTTTTATGTGTGCATAAAACCTTAAAGTTTTAGCTTCAATCTTTAACTGTGATATCAAATGTAACTTACTTGTATTTTTTTTTGGCCTGAGGAGCATTTATAGTCTACATTCCTGATCATGGTGTACTTACAGTAACCCCCCACTACTGGTTTGATGTTTACCCAATCTTACTATAAAGTGCAATATTGCCTTGATGCCTTGGGTTTAACATATTGGTACAGTTAAAATGTTGCAGAAAATTTATGGTTTGGATTTAAAGTGAATTTTTATCAATAATCCAAAACCTTATCTACATTTAATTTGTTCTTTATATTTTCACCTCCTAAATATCATTGTGTTCCGTAGTGACTCAAGCAGAGGAATGGTTGGATGCGGGAGAGGTTTCCTTTGGACCCCTCATTACTCAGATCATCGTGGCAACCGAGGACAAAGAGCTTCACGCATTTCAAGATGAGTTCCTGAGGTTTCATGATCGGAAAACAAGACGCCTGGATTTCTTATGGGATGTGAGTGCCTTTGCTGGGATTTTTTTGTTTCTATTTTATACCATTATAAATAGGCCTGCATTTGTACTTTCTTTAGGAGGTGGAAAAGTAATGGGTTGCTTAAATAATTAAGAAAATTGGTGATTGAAATAAAGAATGCTGCATTTTATTGTTGTTATATAGGATATTCATGTTTCGTAGCCATGAGTGATTAATTCTTCCCAATTTATTTGAGATTAATTTCCATTTCACTGGGTTGAGGCAATGTTCATTAAGTGGACACAAATGGCGAAGTGGTTTATTTAGATAACATTTCGACCTCGTTATTAATGCCCTAGTGGACTGAGATATGTGGTCAGAAAAAATAATAAATATACTACTCAGTGTTTCTTTTTAGATGGATCAAGTGGATTCAACATCACGGAGGAAAACATCAGCAAAACTCTCCTCGCTCTTGGAGAATGTGCGGACCATGAAATCTTGGGGCTGTGCTTTCTTCACCCCACTTACCACCAAACACCCCACCTTTTATTATGACAACGAAACTGCCAAAAGCACCAGAGTGCGGCATCAGACTGGTCGGAATGATCCGGAAGGTCTTAGTTGTGATGTAACTGACGGGGCTTCTTTAACAGACGAGGAAGATGTATTTGATCAGCGGATGGATTTTGGTATGAGTCTTCTTCAGTCTGGGAAGAGAGTTCTCACTCGTTCTCGCAAATCAACTGCGAATAAATCAACCTGCTTGAACGCCGAATCTACTACGACTGCAAAGCTTGTTGAAAAATTACCGAAATCGATTTTTAAAAATACAGAAGAAAAAATTCCGGCAGGAACTGTGCTAATGCAGCATGATCCATCGATAGATATTAAACAGAAGAAATCCGTCAGCTTGCAAGAAACCGGTCGCCCAAAGCTGGTCAAATTAAAGTCATTGTATACTGATGACACGGAGGCAATGCAAAGAGCTGTTTCTACAGAATCCAACCTTTACAGATCAGCCGAGTCAGATTTCAAGAGCACGACTTCTCTCAGCTCAGATGCTTATTTCTCGGCAGAGTCAGATCTCCAAGATGATGCGTCACATACTAAAACAGTCGCGTCTGACTCATCGTGTGATTTTGCCCCCCAGAGACCCTTGCCCACTCCTGATGAGGATATCCCGCGACCCGATTCACTTTTCCTCACAGATCAAAACCAACCCCGGTCTCCACCAGTTAAACAATCGAGCTCGAATGAAGAAAAAGATCAGCCCGACTCCACCAAAGCCAAAACATCAGCACGTCTCACTGAAAACGACCAACTCATTCTGTGCTATCGGAACTTTCTACCGGTGTCCGTGGTAAAAAATACTCAAACTGGATCGTCTGTTTGGTTGAAAGAATTCGAAAACATACAGCAAGGATTTCATCCATCTATCGTAGTGGATAAAAGTGACAACGAATTCCGATCCGGTCGACGATATTCGATGGATGTGTTGGATGACCATGGTGCGACAAAGAATAGTTGTACCAATGTGAAACTCCATGTCAAGGTGATGTCAATTGTTATACAGCTGTTTGTCTATAATCTGTGTTAGTGAGGGATAATGTCCAAAACATACCACATAGCTATTCAAATACCTTCTTGGGCACTTACCAGTCAGTGATATTTTAAAACCTCACACACAACAATAATTATGGGTTTAGACCAACTGTTGATTTTTTATGGGGTGATGAACATTATTGTGTCTGTTTTATATATGTTCTAGCGTCTGATAACTTGATGATAAATCAACATTTTGACTAATAAATGCTGCTATGAACTAAATTCCAGTGAAATTATGAACTGAGTTCGTTAAAATGAAATTAATGGTGGAATAAAATCGCATTAACATTTTACCTAAAAGAAAGTGTTTCAAAATTCCTGTCATTAAATATACAAGTTTTTTTAATTATTTTGTCGCTGCAGGATTCCGTTGACATTCAACTATCCCCATTCTTATTGGAGTCGCTGACAAAAGTTGTCAACTCAGCAATGCACGTTCAAAGCGCAGAGCACCCTGTTGCTGTGTTGGATGAAATAACTCGATCGTGTGCTGCAGAGGCTGCCAATAAGCTTGCTACAGGTACTGTACATGCATAGGTGCAGCTTTGTATAGGAATAGCACATTGGTAGTTAGTTATATGCCGAAATGTCATTAAGAAGGCAGTTGTATCAAAGCAAGCCACTTGATAGTTGCATGTGTTTTTAAACAATGCACTTCACTTGAACTTAGTGGATTAAACTAATTTAAAGCAATGTCCACCATAAACAACACACTGCAACAGCTCAGGTTACTCGTCTCGTTATATTCACTATTATTGTGATATATGATACTACGATATGGATACCAGCAATAAAACGCATTTATTTAGCCCTTATCTAGTTATTAGTAATGTTAATAGGATATAGATTTCAATGGCAATAAAATCTATAAAAAAACTGAACAACAATTAAATTTGCAGAAAAGTCTCAGCCAGATCTTGCAATGTCTGACCCCAGCAGTGAAGTAGGCTTTCGCATGCAAGTGTGCATGGATTTTGTGCGTGTCAATATCGTGCAAGCTACACTTGGTGCTGATCCTGTGTTTAACCTTCATATGAACAAGTTGCAGCCGAATCCTTGTATTTCAGTGCTCACCTTAAGGTCGGGTAGTTTTGGTTTATTCACTACCATTGTTTTACCAAGCACTAAAACCAGTGGTATCTTATCGGCCCAAAATTTTCTGCAGTAAATGGTCTGGATTTATTTACCTTTGAAATTACAAGCTTGTACAATTCTAATTTTATACAAGTACACCTGCAGTTTGTTGTATTTCAATTATAGGGATAGGATATTCATGTTTATCCCCGTGAATGGGAAAACCAAGGGGGTTATCACACGGGCAATCGTCAGATCACCTCGCGCCCATCGTCGGGTTACCGGAGCTATTGCAGTGTGTTGTATCTGATAGACACGTTCCTTCAATTTGGTAGAACCCATTAATCCGCTGGGTTCAGGCAATGTCCGTAAAGTGCCTTGCCCAAGGACACAACCGACTAGCTAGCGACCAGTTTCGCACCTGCAACCTTTCGATTGAAAGGCGACGCACTTAACCGCTAGACCACCGGGCCGGACAAGTATATGTAGGTATGCACTGTATATGTGTATGTGGGTACGCACTGTATATGTGGGTGCACTTCATACTTTAGGTAGTTTTTTTGGAAATCTGTAGTCTGGATTTATAGCCTTGCTTTATATCAGTTAAAAATATTTTGAAAAAAATTAGAAAATCAATTTTCAGTTTCAATTTTCTTGTTTAAATGTTTATGTTCTATCCACAATATGTAGACTGGACAATGCAGAGGGGGAGGTGGATTCAAAACTGGCGAAAGAGATGAAGAAGATAAGATCTGGACGACAAAGCAGGTCTTCCGCACCGGAAGACGAAGACATTGAAGTGAGTGATGTACAGCTTAGTGTGACTGGAGCGTTTTGTACTCGTCAGAAAAAAAAGTGGCATTTACCAGTTTTGTTGTGATGTTTTGCAAGCCGATTAACAAAACAGTTTGAACTGTGTGGTTTATTAGATGCTTCTGTCAACCCGGTAGTGAACACATTGTATTCTGACATATGCTAATGCTTCAACACATAGTGTTTTCCCACCCCTGTTGCTAACCATGTTTAACTTAACCTAATGTTAGCATATGTGTTATATCACTTATTCTAGAGCACTATCACCGCAATTTCCATAGTGCACATGCATAATTTTTAATGGCTGATTTTCATTATGTTTTTCTTAGAAGGAGGATTCTGCAAGCACCAGCACATCATCGCCTTTGTTTATTGATTTCATGGGTCGGACTTCTGTGCACTCGGTGGTGTGTCAGCTCCGCACAATGAGTTTGGATGGGGCCACCCCTGTGCGCACGAGTGTGACGGCATTGTGCGATGATGCATGCAAAGCCCCATTTCAATTTGACCCTAAAATTAAGCTGCCAGCTGTGGAAGCTACCATAGAGAAACATAAGGGTAAGTTTGTTTTTTCTTAATAACAGACAACAACACATTAGCTGAATTAGTAAATCATTGTTCGGAGTCTATGGACCCAATCTTCAAAATTTTGGATAAAAACATTTCCGTAAAATTGAAAAAATCAATATGGTTTAAATCTCTGCGCATATCAGGATAATTAAAGTACAATGATGTGGGTAAAATTTTATGATACGACCTTTCAGTAATGTTGTCTGATAACTATTCATTGTATACCGGTTCAAGCGTATGCTAAACATAGCACCGCAAAACTGTGTGCGGGATAATTACATAAGCACAAATGTCATATAAATGATCTTGAATGAAATTGTCTTCTACCAACAACTACAGTTACATGCATGTTGCATTCTTTGTTCCAGAAATCAAGGAAAAGTGGTCACAGAAGCCCCCACCCAAAGCATGGGGCTGGGTTATGATAGAAGGAGGTATCAAGCGCATGAAGGCTAATTTTGTGAAAAAGCTACCAGCCATCAATGCTCCTTCAAATGGTGATAATTTGCTTGATAAAGTTAATGGTAAGTTGTATTCAGTAAATGCGTAGGAGTAATTTAAACCAGTTACTAGTTAGTCATATGTGTATGTGGGCATCTTACTCAACAAAAACTAATATAATTTCTGTTTTATACCACATCCCACTACAATATCTCCATTATATTGTAGGCCTGATATATCCTTTTATCTTTATCCCAAATGGTGCCTTTATTCTAAAAAAATGTTAAAACTGTTATATGACACTGCTCACTGACTATATGTAATTATTTCTGAATTAAAAAAGTTTTTGTTTAAAATTGACTTACATTATTTCTAATAGAAACGCAAAACACTACGTTGGATTCGAAACATGCTTTGTTCGAACACGCCTGTCATGGCGAGCTCAATATTGACCTCTTGTGGCTAAATGTGGTGTCTCCAGTTAAATCTATTAGGTTCGTGCAATGTTCCTTTTTTTTGTACATTTTTTCTATGCAACTGTAGTTTTGTGCAAAAATTACAGTTGCTTTAAGATCTCACAGCATAAAATATCTAGCTTTCAACTCTAATATTTTTGTTTATTTAATTTTTAATTTCTTACAGTAAAGAATTTATTTTTACATTAGTTTTTTAATTTGTTTTGGCTCTGTAAAAAAGACTTTATTGTGGTTTCTAATTATCCTATTAATCACTTATTTATCTAAAAAAATGATTGAAAACTGGTGTATTCAAGCAGCTAGGTGGTTCAAAAATTTACTACACTTCCAAGTCTGTGCAAAAACTGCCATACTGTAACTCATACACATCTTACATGTGAATAAACTGCTACGTGTGATAACACATGAATCAGTGAAAATGAGCCACTTTTGCACCTGTCAGGCGGTTGATTCGTACATGGAACCTCTTGACCACCGTTGGACCAAGCGTTTCTGCTTGGTTGGCTCCAGCTGATCTGCTGGGTGGAGCTCTTGAGCAGTTCAACGAGACGTCGAGACAGCGAAATTTTGCTGTCATCAGCTCTTTGCTCACTGTTGGCCTGGAATCAGTAATAAACGATCGGACGGTGGCGAAAAATATCTGCGAGCTTACCAATCATAAGCATGACGTAATGCAGGAGGTGTCCAAGTTAGTGCGATTTGTATTTATTTATATTTTACTTTTTTTTAAGAAAGGGAATCTTTTCTGTATTTATAGGAACTTGCGTGTAGATCTGGCAAATAAAAAATTAAAAACAATAATAGAAAAACTAATCAAACTACATTGATTTGACACTCAAGTGTGTTTAAATTAGCTAACTGCTATGATTTTTAAGCAATTTTTGGATTTATGTATTTAAGTATTGCTACCCTTCAATTTAACATGACAAGTAAGAATTTTTTTTATAGATTCATACGAGGAAATTCCAGCTACCTGCTATGCACTGCGCTGCATAAATTCCTGCGTGATCCGCTCAACGTGAACCTTGTCCGATCAGCAGTATCTGACAGTAGGGAAATTCCAGCTCAAGTAACAATGGAAAAGGGTATCCTGGTGCTGGTCGGTCAGTGGTCAGAAATGGTGGCAAGTTTGAAAAACGACGGGGTAAACTCGAAACATCGCCGCAAAAGAGTTGCGCCTGTTCACTCCCCTATAAGGCAGGAAAACAGGTAGAGTAGTCGAAGATTCGCAAGATTTGTTTATTTAACTGTTTCCAATATTACTTTAGAAACATTCCAAATTTTGATTGTTGAATAAATGCTTTAATGCAATAAGAGATTGTTTTCTTAAAGCAACACTTGTTACATAGACAATCCTCCTGTAAAAAGAAGTACCATACTTGTGTATATCTCCGGTGGTGGGACAAATCCTAAGACAATAATTTACAACGTTGTCGGATACCTACTTTCCCACTTTAGGGTTGCTAAAGCTTTCTACCGGCTGGTGACCCAATGCGCTACCATGGGGCTTGTACTGCCTAGTACATGTATTAAATGCCTTAATGTCAGTTAACCTTTGAAAATGACAATCTGTAAGCCAGTGTTTTCCACCTGTTTTACACAAGCACTCCCTAAAGTAGTTTTACTGTGTCTTTTTCCTAAATTTGAACAAAAAAGTATAAAATCAGCTGTTTAGGTAAATGAATTTGAACACATAATAATAGATTTTAAGCTTGTCATAACAATAAATACTTCTGCCATCCCCTGCTTTTAAAGCCTTTATAGACTTTGATATTCAGCAATTTTGTTTATAATTCAAAACCTACTGTTTTTCTATTGCAGAAATTTCACCGGCACCTCGGTAAAATATGACGGGAATTTGGATATCACCTTATTCGCCGAGAAACCGTTGGACGACGACCCTGTGACCTCTGTAGCATATAATGCAGCTAACGAGGAGGTCGTGATGCAAGATGAAGGAACCCTGCCGTACGACGAAACATTGCAGATGGAAGACTTAGAGAGGCAACAATTAGTGTCTGGAGGTGATGATGGTATTTGAAATTCTAAACTGAAAAATGAATCGAATAAAAATTAACACTAAAGAATGTTGCGAGAACTCGGTGCATTGAAGTAAAGGAAACTTAAGTATTGTGTTTGTTGCGCAATAGAATTTTTAATTTATTCTGTATAATAAGTGAGAAAATCCGGCATTTCCGGATTCTCCCATAGTAACCTCCATGATTCTTAGGGTCTACATCAAACCCAGTAAGCCCGCTGAACAAGCAAATAACTGACCGAGCAAAGTTGCTACACAGTGGAGGGGTAGGCTATGAACAACAGAACATGTACAGGTGGACTTTTTTACTCTTTAATGTACTAAGAAGTAATTATTACATTTCTTGGATGGAAATCTAGTAAACATATCCCTTTTAGCACATTGTATCAAATTTAATTCTGTGCCGCTGAGAACTTTGGTAGTACCGTACCTGCATTCAATTTTGAGTCTGTAATCCTATGTATTAGTTGCTGCACTTTGTATTTATTGGTTAGTGGTAAATTTTAGTTAAGTGTCAATTAAATTTAGCAATTGGTTATTTCATTAAGATAAAGGGAACATTTAAATTCACGTACATATTCAACTCTATGCAAAAACAATCCTAGTGACGGGCTATTCATGTATTTAAAACTTGGCTCGGTAAAAAAATTAATAAATCCATCTATGCCACTAGCTGGATGCAGCAAAGCCAGAAGCCAACAACTGAACCGCTAAAGGAAGAAACAGCTGGTCCAAATGAAAGGTATTATTAAAAAAATGAGAAATTAGGTTTAAAGTCACATATGACACTTAAACAGACAATTAATGGGTGAAAATGTTTTTTTCATCCCCTTTATTCTATCTGACCATACTATCCTATACCAAGAATTAAACGAAATTACCTCAATATCTTGACGTATTTATTGGGAATATTTTTCTTGACCAAATTCATCCACGCAGTATGTTGCTGACTGGAGAAGCCAAGGAACAGGAAACAGACATGACCATTGACACGCTCATCCAAAATATTCAGAAACTCGAGTTTTCAGTAGAACGGCTTCCTAAATATCAGGTACATGTAAAAGTTTGCACTGTCATTGTATACTATTACTTTTCATGTAAAAATATGCTTATTGGTATTAGAATTGTTTCTCTCTAATGTTTCATCAAATTAAAAAAGGTAATGCCTTGTGCACAATAAGAATTAGTGCAATCTGTCTGTGTAGGTTGGTTTCAATGAAGTTTAGTGGTAGTGTTGTTAGACTTGCAACAATATAGGTTTTGTATAAAATGTGACTTTAATCATTTTTTTCCAATTGTGTTCTATTCGATATCTTATTACATCTCGTATTAAAGTCGAACTTTTGAAGATATTATGGCCATTTTCATTATTCCTTAAAAATAAATGTTGATCGAACTGAAATTTGAATTCAGAATTTTTGTCATCTAGGAAATGTATTCCCACTTCCTCATAAACACGGGGGTCAATGTGTCGGAAACAGAGGCATCTTCCACTTTTGTCCAGTCACAATGCCTCGGTAGTCTCGAAGTAGACGCAAATCTTATGAACTTACGGTGAGATTGAATTTGTGAACTGCTTTGTTTGGAAAGTAGAATGTTTTTTTTAAGGGGTTATGCCAGCACTCCGAAAATAAATCTACATATTAAACTGTTGATCATTCTATGTAAACGGTTGACTTAATCTTTTTTTGGTTTATTATATAAAATTTAAAGCTGGAAACTTACCCTATTTACAATGGTGACCATATATAATTTACTGGAGTAATGGGCCTTCTAAGGCCTAAATTCTTGGTCCCGGTAGCTGCAGTGGACTTGCCCATATTGCTGTAATCTATAATTTACAGTGTTGACCATCTATAATTTACAGTGTTGACCAGCAACAACCTGATAGACTTTACACTCGGGAATCAAGAAGTCGAAGGAAAAAAAGGGAACCTTCTCGACGCTACAAGTTAGTTAAAACATTTTTGTTTTTAAATAATTTCTCTATAAAAGCAAATTTTTATTTCATTCTGTGCTTTTCAGGGCGAGACCTGTAGCAAGCACCCCATTCAGCCAATCGAAATCCGTGATCTTATTGTTTCAAGGCTTCTGCTTTAATTCTTCCATCATAGACACCATTATTCAAGATTTAGAGGAGCCGGACAGGTGAGTATGCAGTAATGCAATTATAAGAAAACACCACGCTATCTTAGTTAACCTTTCTAAATATTTATTGTTAATAAGCGCGAGTGAAAATTAAATAACGTTACATGGTCAAAGGCACTGTCATTTAAATTTAAATACTTCCAAAAATAAATGTTTCAAACTTATTATTTATTCATTTTAGTGAGGAGACCCCACGCAAGGGGAAGAAATCACCCAACAAAAATAGAAATAACAATAAAACGGATAAACATGTTGGATTGTTAGAGGAGAAAAAGGCTGTAAAACGGTAAACAAATTACGTATGTATGTGTGTTTGTAGGCTGCATGTTAGTGAAGTCATTTGGCTCCTTTATGACTTTTTTTAGTGTCTTCAAGTTACCACATTGTTAGCATAAAGGAAGAGGTTGAACTGGTCATTTGTTCGTTAAAGTTTGGCTTAGGTTAAAATATTTTCAGAACAATTAACAACACCATATACAACGATAAACCAATATTAGTAAATATGCATGCATTTTGCAGACATAATAGCTGCATTTGTGTCTGGCAACAGATGTGCAGATAACCCCTGTGAAAAATGCATTTTTATTTACTAACATTGGCTGTGTAGATACTGTTGTAGATTAAGTTCATAATTTTTTAAATGATACTACAAATCAACCAAATGTCAAATTTTTTTCTTGAAATTCATAAGTCATAATATTTAAATATTGGCAGATCGAAAATGACAGTTACATTGGAATGCTCTGTGGACTCGGTGAGACAGCGTGTGGACATTGCTCTTGTGAGATTAGTCCATCAGTTTATACAATGCTCCGATGCAATACAGCAAGCCAAGACCATGATACAGGTGTTGTGGTGGTCTGATGTCCTTTGATATATATTTTGAAAATTTGCTGTCAGACATTTGGGTATTTTTTTGACGATAATTGGATAAATAACCTGACAATTGATTAACAATTATTGTTACCATAGTTAAGCTTCTGAACTGGAGTTAAGCTGCTGAACTATTAAACAAAAAACTTTATTTCATTTCTTTTTTATTTTGCTTATATTTAGGAACGTAAAACTTTTGTTTTTGTCAGGTGATCAAATACACAGAAGGTTCTATCTCACCAGACCCTTTAATCAGTCACCGTAAAACTGTGTCCAATGTTTCAAGTGCCAGTGGAAATAGTTCATTTGGTGACCAGTACGAAAGGTAATTGTGATAAGGCAACGTTTGTGTTATGCCTGTTTAAAAATTGAAGTAATTTAAACAGTTTTAAGCAGGAGGTTTTGCAAATCTGCTGAATCCTGAAAAATTAAAAACATGATTTTTGTAATGCAGCATAAAATTATAAAAAAAAAATAGTTTCTAGTTGTTGAAACCAATATTACACATATAAAACATTGGAGTTTATACCTTTACTCTCTGTTCTATCTCAGTCAAGAATCTAGTCAGCTTTCTCAGTAATACTTGTGGACTTGACTGCTGCCTCCCAGATTCATGACAGCTTTCTGAGTGCTAAAAAATGGGCCATTCAAGGTCTTTATTTTTTTTACTGATGTATCTTAACATGCAGATAAGAAATGCATTGCAAATCGTAAAAGTTTCAGTTGTTGCAGCAGTGTTAAAAAATAAACACTAAATACAGTTTTGTCAAAAACGCAAAATTTGTGAAAATTTTTTTAATATATTTTTTAATGTAGAAAAGTGTTGACCCGCCGTCACACATCACCTTTGCAAGAAAACCCTCGCGCTGCAACTTTCGACACTGCCTCACTTCTTTCTTCAACCACTGAAAGTGAAACTTTAGCAAGATGTTGGCAGGTTGGAAGTGTTTGTTTTATTTTTATGTGTATGTTTGTTGTTTTTTTATGTTTGTGTTATATATGTGTTTGCATTTTTACATGCTTTTTAATGGGTGGGTTTTTTTGATGTCAGTGCATTTTTAAACTTGACCTCGTTTCCCATTTTTACTTTTTGGGTGTGTGTGTTTGTTTATGTGAAACAACTATTCATCTGCTCCAAACCAGAATATCAAGTTCTAGTTTCTGCAGGTCAACCGTAATCCTGCTACCAAATCTCTCAGGGTAGAATAAGATTGATTTCAACCAATCACTGGCCCATATTTATTTATATTGTGCAGCCCTGTACATCTGGATTTTACTTCTGCTTTGATCCATCTCCATTTTTATATTTTGCAGATACTATACAAACTGGTGGATCTATACAGCATTGATCCAGACCTGAATATGCCGCCTCAGAGCTTGGTTGCGAAGAGGCAGGGTAAATCAGTAGATATAATATTCACAACACAACTACTTTTTAGAGGTTGTCTTTAGCATGTTTTACCCCCAAATTATATTTGGAATTTATGAGGATAAATATGTACAGGATATTCATATCTTTATTCTTGTGTGTAGAAAAATGACAGTGGTAAATGGGTAATCATCAGTTTACAATTGATTTATCAGAGCCGCTGCATTCTTTTTTAATATTACTGAGATCTTTTTGTTGAATTCTCTAGATCATACATGGGCAACCTACGGCCCGCGGGCCAAATATAGCCCGCCAAGGCTTCTCATCCGGCCCGTAAATAAATTTTCTAGGGCTGTAGGCCTAAGTAATATATCAAATTCATTTATTTTGTATTATGTGTCTTACGTTCTCAAAATCGCTTTATTTATGTGTTTTTAGGCCACTTTGGTTTTTATCATTAATTTGGCGTTAGTCGGCTCAAATAGCCGAAGAAATGGCAGCTTTATAATAATGGCATAATCACACCTATGACGCAACAATCGTGTTGGGCTAGACTTATCCCTTCAGTTACTGATTTTAACTGTCGTGTCGGGCTAGAGAGAAAATGCTGCCTACATCAATATAGATTTTTTATGGATATCCCTGTGCAAACAAAATTGAAAACACATTGCATGTAAAATAGCATTACATGAATACAATCAATACCCACACGGATATGTACCTAGCTTACACTTAAAGTCACAATTACGGCTCCGGCCCTCAGTCAAGTTCCAAATGCACATTTTGGCCCCGTGACAAAAGGTTGCCCATGCATGCTCTAGATTATAGGATGGTATTAAATTCCTTGCCTAGACCCCGTACAAAACTATCACTGTCAAAATTGAAACAAATACATTTTTCTTTTATTTTTTAAACATTTATAATTATTGTATGAACCTTAAATCCAATTCATTTAAATTCCAGATGAATTTCGTGTGGAATCTGAGCGAAACATATTTGGCAGCACGCTGTCTAGACACGGGTTGCTGAATGCCGACTATGTGCCTTACGTGGCACTTGTGGTGAATGCTACTGCTCGGATAGATGAGGTGAGAAGAACTTAGTTTAAGCATAGAATAGGATATTCATATTTACCCCTGTGAATAGGAAAACCAAGGGGCTTAACACACGGGCAACCGTCAGATCACCTCGAGCCTATCGTCGGGTTACCTGAGCTATTGCAATGTGTTGTGTATGATAGACATGTTTCTTCAATTTGGCAGAATACATTAATCCACTGGGTTCAGGCAATGTCCGTAAAGTGCCTTGCCCAAGGACACAACCGACGAGCTAGCGGCCTGTTTCGCACCTGCTACCTTTAGATTGAAAGGCGACGCACTTAACCGCCAGACTAACTAGCCAGACATATTTTTAGGGCTGTGTTGTACTTCTAAAAAGTATCGATATTCGCACGTCAGGTTATTTTATCAGTAAACATGGGATATTTCAAAGGAACGGTTATTAAGCATTAATTATTTAGGGTGAAATAAGGTTAATAATGCAAATTTACATGTATACCTATGGGGTTATGCATTTCGATCATAGCGGTTTAAATTAAATGGTTTAGTTTAAATTACTAAACTGTTTATAAATTACTAAACTACAGTGTTTCAGCCTTCATGTGTGATACCATGTTTTTGACTAATCGAGAATAAAGTTCAACAATAAATATTAATATAACTTGATAGCTTTAGACTCGGTATGTGGTTATGGTGATCAGACACAGTTTATATAACTTTGACTTTAATTTTCCTGTAACAATATTTAAATTTCCTGAAAAATTTAATGGTAAAAAAAATTAAATTTATATGTCTGAAAAATTATGGAAAAAACATGACTGACTAAGTGCGAAATTGTTTTTAATAAAATACTTTCTTTTCAGTTCCAACTTCTTGCTGAAGTTGGTGAATTGAAGTTGTCAGTGTCACTGTGTGAACTTTCGGGCAACGCATCCCACAAACAGACCTCCGTGGGATTATTCAAGCGTGAAGCAAAGTCGTTCATGCATATCGGATTAACCAAAGTGCATGGTGATGTCACGGAACACACAAGTCGATTGAAAAAGGTTTATTTTTCTAAGTTAAGACAAAAAAAATGTCCCTATGTCAGGTTAAAAAAGCCTGATATAACAACTTTGGTTTAACCACTGAATGCCGTAATAAATTATTGTAAAACTGAGACAAAATTGAAATATTAAATCTTAGATAAATATATGCAACATATTTAATATTGATAAGTTACTAATCTCCGTGTGTGGGAAAACCAAAGTTGTTGTGGCACAGTCAACCATCAGTTTACAACATGTCTACAGTTAGGTGGCTGTTGTAGAGTGTGTAATATTTGCAACATTATTTCGAATATTGGGTTAGAATCCAACAGATTGCAGAAATGTTGATTAAGTTCATTACCCAAGAACTAAACCAAGCAAAGAATGTTTAGTTACATATACAACATTCATTATTCCCAGGTGATTTTGACTTGCGGGATTGGTTCGTGCTCGCTGGACGCGTCGACCAGCCACCAGCGAGACAGCGACGACGGGAACTCGTGCTCGATCCTCGTCGGTCGGATCGTGGTCAACCTCCCGCAGCATCCAGCCTCGTTGCACGATGTGGTGTCGCGAGGCTCGCGCCACTTGTCCAGTCACATCATGGAGTTCTCCCAAATCCCAGGCTACAGGTGCTCATTGTAAATAGATGGGATGCACATGTTTATCATATGCTGTTGTTTTCTTGTATTGGAGGTACTTGGTAGTGAATCATAGTGAATAAAATAAAAGCGAAACACGCCGGGTTATATAGCACGAAATGTACGCAAAGAATGTTTCATACCAAAGTTAATGATTTTTACATACATGAGGGCATGATTTACAGGGCACATAATAACTATCTGGAATACCTGCACGTATTAATACAGGAATAGAAATTAACGCATTTCCAAAACATAAGCGATATTTAAATGCAAGGATTCTTGCAATATGTTTACCATTTGGTTATTTTGACATTTAATTTTGTATTTATTTACCGTGCTGAGTACAGCTTATTTCATTTTCCACTTTAAGTGTGTAGTATTAACTAAATTGTTGTACAGCGAAGAAATGTATTAAATTGTTAGAATATTGCAATGAGTGATCAGATCATTCAGGGAACAAAAGCAAACCTGCTTGTAAAATATGTTTAAAAAATTTATATGTTAAATTTACTTCACAATACTTCACATTTTGTTTTTTAAATAACAAATTATTTCCAATTTTTAAGCATTTTATTTGTTATTACCCTCATTTAACCATTATTTAACCCCAGGACGCTCGACTCGGTTGATGGAATGGGTCCAGCTTACCCACCAATGACCCCATCGAACCAGACCATCCCGATGACCCCCATCACCCCAAGTGCAATCACCGCTTTCATAGATCTTTCCCAAGTATCTTCGGAAACCAACAATGCCCCACTTATCGCAAGGTTGGATAAGTTGAAGTTTGAATTTTTTTTTGTCATTTGTTGTGTTTTTAGGTCTTAACATTTGGTTCCTAAGTTTTGCTGGTAATAATTGGTTTATAAGATTTAAATTATAACTGTTAGTGGTTTAAGTGTTGCATATAACCAAAAGCTGGCTTGAAATTGCAGCAAAAATGTCTAATCAAGTTTATGGTGTTAAATATGTTAAAATATTTTTAACAATATTTTTGGGAATTTTTAATGCTTCTGCTGTTTTTAAAACTTATGTGTTCTGCAAAAAAATGTTTTGAAGATATTTTTTAATAAATGCTTTGTAAAAACCAAATACAAGAATCTCACCTTCCCAGTTGCGTTGTTTTTGATTAACATTCATGTCTTACAGTTTTTCACTGGATGCCGAAGGAATAGAAATAGGGGCCAGTCTTCTTCCATCGTTACGTGCCGAGTATTCAAGCGGGTCGATAACCGGGATGGGAAAAATTGGGCCGGAAGCTGAATTTTTCATCAAGATGCCCAAACATTCATTGTATTTCCATTCTGAGGTGATAATTGATTGAATGGTGTTTACCGTTAATTCCACCTGTGTAAATTCTTCTGTTATGGATTATTTTGATGTGAATACTGCTTATGTGTATTATTCTGTAAATTCTTCTTATCTGAATTATTCTAATGTGAATTTTCTTATGAAAATTATTTTTTTGTGAACTCTTCTTATAAGAATTATTCTGGTGGAAATTCTTGTGATGTAGATTATTTTGGAAGGAATTCTACTTATCTGAATATTCTTATATATGAATATTCTTGGGATTCTTCTTGTGTGAAGAAGAATTTTGAAGTAAATTGTTATTTTGTGAATTATTCTGATATGAAGTCTTATGGTAGAAATGTCCCCTTTGTGTAATATTTTGGTTTGAATCATCCTTGTGTAATTTATTCTGAATCGTCAGATCACCTTTTGCCCACTGTCCGTTGCCGAAGCTACTGCAGTGTGTTGTGTGTAATTTAGTTGTTCTTTTAATTTGGTAGAACCTATCGTTCCACTGGGCTCAGACAATGTCTGTTAGGTGCCTTGCCCAAAGACATAACCAACTTGCTAGCGACCAATCTCGAACCTGCAAGCTTTCAGCTAAAAGGTGATGCACTAGCCCACAAAGCTAACCGGTTGTACAAATAAAGTTGGTTAGCTAAGTTGCGTGTAACAAACGTTTTTTCAGACAAACATTTAAATTCATGTTGTGAAGAGAAGGGTGATGTCAAGATATAAATGGTCGTTCAATCATACTATTTTTGGTTTATTTAAGAGTTCACCCTCAAACGACATCGACCCAGTTTCCACGGGGATCGAACTCCCACCCATCAGCGCTGAGGGGGAGTCGAAACACCATGACCTTTATGATGTCACAACCGACAATACATCAGGTTACGGAGGTGGGATATGGTTAATTTTGAAATCTTGCTCAACATATTTTTTTTCGAGTAATACAAATTCTGGAATTTAATTTATAACAATTTTAATGATTGTCATTTATTTCAAAGAACCAAATCCATATGGTGAATTGTTGTTTTTTATTTTTCTATAAAAGTAATAAGCTATAAAAGTAATAATGGACCGAACTGATATAGTTGCAAACTCAACTGTATGAAATTTAAAATAAATTGAGAATGTGTTTGTTATACAAAATACAGAAACGAAATTTTCATTTACACTTGATAAATGATTTTAACCAAAGATACGAGTATTTACACAAAGTGCATGTTTTTACCATATTTCTCTTCCGTTAAATATTTATCAAACTTTCCTTATTCCAGATGGAGGTCTTCAAATGAAGGAAGGCGACTACATGTCGATGCTCATAAGGATGGGAAGTTTCGAGCACACACTCACCACCGATCTACTTAACCAGATCATTTTCCTGCAAGAAGTATTCATGAGCGAGGTAAAACCAAAATTGTTCCCTTAAGAATTTAACTTTATAGCTCAGGCTGGGAATTACATTTTTTGGTTAGCTTTTTCGTTTCTTTTTCCTTAAATAGGATAAGTAGTAAAACATGCTTATATTTTGCTTTACTTTTATAAGAGGAAAAAATCTAAATCTAGGGAAATTGTAGTTCATCTGGCGTTGATAATTTGGCTGTTAATAAAATAATACTTATGTATTTGAGCTCTTCTTAATATAAATATTTACTTTTGTTTATTGTTTCAAAAATTATTACAAAGTTCATAAAGGTCCATGTAGTATAAATGCTGATAGTGTCACATGTAAGGTATATCACTGTAAATGATGTGACAACCAGGTTAATGATGTCATAAAGAAGTTATCCAAAGATCCGAAAGCATCATCAATTTGGTCGGAAAGCAGTCTCCGGTCAGTGGATTCATCACAGAGCAAACCAATGTTGTATCAACTAGAACTTCAACTCGATGTAAGTTGATTGTGATGATTTATGTTGATTGTGTTGATGTAAGTTGATTGTGTTGATGTAAGTTTATTGTGTTGATTTAAGTTGATTGTGATGATGTGAGTTGATTGTGTTGATTTAAGTTGATTGTAATGATATAAGTTAATAGTGTTGATTTAAGTTGATTGTGTTGGTTTAAGTTGATTGTGTTGATGAAAGTTGATTGTGTGGATTTAAGTTGATTGTGTTGATGTAAGTTGATTGTGTTGATATAAGTTGATTGTGTTGATTTAAGTTGATTGTGTTGATTTAAGTTGATTGTGTTGATTTAAGTTGATTGTGTTGATTTAAGTTGATTGTGTTGATTTAAGTTGATTGTGTTGATTTAAGTTAATTGTGTTGATGTAAGTTGATTGTGTTGATTTAAGTTGATTGTGTTGATGTAAGTTGATTGTGTTGATATAAGTTGATTGTGTTGATGTAAGTTGATTGTGTTGATTTGAGTCAAGTGTGTTGATGTAAGTTGATTGTTGATCAAATGTGCTCTACTGACCCTTTTACGCCATCTAGGGAATACAAATAACGGCCACCACACCTTCGAGCAACGCTGTTCGATTGAAAACTGGGAAAATGGTGTTCGAATTATCCAACAGAGTGATTAGGGCCGAAGCTGGCAGGAAAATAAGTGAGTGGCAGATAATACTATCTTTAAACTTTTGAAAATAAAGGCACTTGTTTAATATGGTAGGAAAGTGTTCAGAATTCATTTTTTTAATTTTAGTCTCACTGCCGATATCCATCAATTTATTCTTTGACATTCTTACTACGGTTTCCGGTCTTTCCATATTGCAATTTAACCAAAAATGCCTAAAATTCTATGATAAACTGCTCCAATATAAAACAAAAAAAAACAAGTGTTAAATTGCAACCAACCAACCTTTTGGTAATGCAACTTACATCACAAACTTCTGTTTGCAGAGAGCCTACACAAGTACCTAAAGCTGTTCGGCAAAGCACAAGTTGACCTCACCCTTTCACTTGGCACCCTTCTGGTGAACGACGTCTACATGGAAGCTGAGTCAGAGTTCCAGCAGCTGGCCTACTTCACCACGAGAATCGGACTCCAAAACACCTCACAGCAGGCACAAGAGGGAGCCACATACACTCAGAAACGGGAGCAGTATACTAAAGCAGAAAGTAAGCATAATTATTTTGTTTTATATAGTGCGGTTAATGAGTTCAATTTTGCCAGGATGCTAAAGTGTAATGAATAGTTAAAATAAACATGTTGCTTTTAGTTTAATGTTGTTTAAATTACTTTATGTGGACTTTTAGTCCACAATAGAGGATATTGAAAAAAACAGTTTGTATACTGGGCTCTACAAATTTTCACCTATAACCTTATCCATGCAATAACACAAATACAAATTTTCATTTTCCCGTACTATTTTCCTGGATAATTTTAACCTACATTTCATTCTCCAGCACTGCTCATTCCTCCTTCATCAAGTTTTACTCCAGAGGATCAGATTGAAGATAACAACATCATCCTTATCAGTTTAACTCGTCCAATATTTTTCGTGCAACCAACTGCATTTGATAAAGGTGGGAAAGAAGATTTAAAATTAAAATACTTGTGCTGTGTAGTGTGTTTATATCAGTACTGTATAGGAGTTTAAAGGAAGGTGAATATATTGTAGGACAAATGCTTTTTTATTACAGCGGTACCATTTAAAGCATATAAAATGTGGTGATAGCGACATTATGAAATTTAAGATATTCTTTATGAGCCATTTTCAAGTTTTTAAAAGGTTTGTAGAAAATCTAAAAACCAATTAAATGTCCATTGAAAGCCTTAAACAAAATTTAAGTGTTGAAACCAAATTAAATCTTAAATCAATATTAAAAGAATGTTTTTTTGTACAATTTTTCTGTTTTTGCATTGGTCACTTAAGTATTCCAAGGGTCCTATGCAACAAATTGGTTAAATACTGAGATTTATTTTAAATGATGGTGGAAACATGATGGAAAAGTCGCAGTCGTTAGTATGCCCACAGTTGGGTTGTAGGTGCTTGCATTGTATGCTATCACTTCAATTAAAAAAACACCAATTTATTCCATTGAATTTTTGAACACAAGCTAATCAGATCTGCAGTGTCACGTTCATTTCTAGTTTGCACAGATAAGAGTAACATTGGATTAATGTTTACAGCCATCCTGCTGTACCTAGCATACAAGAATGCGTATGATGACTGGAATGAAAAGAGGGAAGATTTGCATGAGGAAGTTAAACATGCAACTAAAGAGGTCGGTAAACTTGATGCTATGTAACGCTACACGTTGCGTAAATTAGATATAATAAAAACAGTACTAAACAAAAAGTATCTGCAATTTTACTCCCAAGAACCCTATAGTCTATTTAAACACTTCTATGTGTTTAGTTAACTTGTTGCAAAAAAGTTTCCCAATTTTTTTACTTTAAATCATAGATTTTTATGATATGTAATTTTTGTTTTATAAGTTTTACAGAATGAATCTTTCATCATTTTTTTTTTATTTAAATCCCCACATTTTCCACATAGTGTCTTGTTCAAGACAAAATCATGCAAAATGGTGTTTGAGAATCAAACTACACAACCAAACCATGTAACTGTGCTTAAGCCTCCACACCACTCATCCATGTCATAGAATCTAATCATACAACATCTTACAACTGTTAACTCGTAGGTTGTTGGAGCCATCCATGCCTCAAGGATGATGAACGACCCCACGAACCCTGTTGCCGTTAGCAACCTCTTCCTCCAGCTATCGGTCCATGATCTTGGGATTTGTTTACCCGTACCCCAAGATGTTAATGCATATGATGTAAGTTGGTAGAATTTATGTCAGGTGGACCTTGCATGTTTGTTTACACTTTGCGTGGGGCAACTCTTAAAATTTGTCTATAACATTGTGGTATTTGTGGTAAATATCATAGAACAACATCAAATATACAATGTAAATTATGCACAAATCGCTGGGGTCCTAGTCCCTTAAGTTCTACTTTTATTACACAAAACTGTAAAATCAATATAATAAATTAATATGATATGATAATATATGACATCATATTTGTGTTTATACCCATGATTTGAAAAACCAGTGGGTTAACACACGGAAAATCGTCAGATGACCTTATATCCACTGTCAGGTAACCGAAGCTCTTGCAGTGTGTTGTGTATGATTAAGACATTACGAATTTGGTAGAACCCATTAATTCGCTGGTTTCGGGCAATGTCCGTTAAGTACCTTGCCGACTAGCTAGCGACCAGTTTTAAATCTGCAACCTTTCGGTTGAAAGGAGATGCACTAACCCACCAAGCTAATTGGTCGGGTAGAATTAGGCCTTGAAGCGACGGTCTGCATCCTGTCTTGCATAATTAATAAATAAACTTACATGTATAACCTTGTAATAGTGGTCAAATCTTACAGGTGGCTGTGTTCTGACAATTGTTTTAGTTTAGTTTATCTTTTTATTAAATGTTTTAATTTACTTTGTAAATGACAAAATCACAAGTACTACTGATAAAAAGGTGTCACATGGTAATGTCATTTCGTCCGCATCGTCAAAAAAGGCTTTAATGGTCTTAAGGCATGTGCTTCAACACACAGTTAGCTATTCTCCAGCTAATTTCTCTCATTTAATTGACTCTTTTTTTAAATGTTATGATTTTTGTACAAGTTCTCACATTTGACCTAAAGCTTATGCTAACACTGCTTCTATTTTCCAACATATTTCCGTTATTTTCCAATCAGACAAGAACATTTCCTTATTATCTATTTCAGCTTTCCACCCAAGAAGAGTTGCCGTCTGCCTTGGTTCTCACAGTGGACAACACCTTGATCAGTGTTTGCTACGCTAAATCACTTGTTACTCGGGGAAACTTCAAGGGCTTCTGTCTCCGGTTCACTGACGACTTTCAAACTTCATGGGATGACTCGAACCTGGGTTTCATGGGATCCAAAAGCAATGTAATCATGAATTCGTTCCTGGTGCCTGCTGGTACATATGAGGTGAGAAACTCTATTTGCTTAGTTATTCCTTAAATGCCCTACCATGCAACGTAACCAAATGGAAATGCCTTTCTTGGAATGCATGCTCGGAAAGTGAATTTAGTGTTAAATTCTAGGTTGAATCTGTCACCTGAACATAACAATGACTTTTATATATTTTCTGTAAAATGACAATTTATTTAAGTAGATCAATTTTCTACAACCTTTTTTTACTCGAGACATATTTAGAAACTTACTAAATTTGAAGGAACATTGCAGTCAAAAATGTTAATAATTTTAAAAATAAAGTAATACACAGTATCATTTATTTAATGCGATATTTCCTTTTGTTTTATTGAACACAATCGCTGAATGTTCGGCTCAATCTTCAAAGAATAGTAACAATATAAGTTGTTTAATTCATGATCATTCAGGCATGACAAAAACTTTCGATTATTACGAAACAAAACATGAATATACTATCCCTCTTATCCTATCCTATCCTTCCTCTCAGATATGCACTGACACCACCAGCTACCAGATTCACACTGATTTAGGCGTGGTGCCGACCGCACGGACCAGCGTGAACATCATGTGGCAGATGGACGGGGTGGATCTGGAGATTGACACCAAGATCGGGGCTTACTTGACCCACCTAGTGGACACGTTGACGGTGATCACAGGAAATGACGAGAGCTTGAGAAGAGACTCTTCTGAGTCTGACAGGTAATGTTAACATGTGGCATTATCACTTAGTACCTCATCAGATTACCTTGTGCCCATTGTTGGGTTGCCAAAGCTACTGCTGTGTGCATGGTATTATTGACATTTTTACTGTTTTTTTATTTTATTGGGTACAGGTGACGTTTGCAATGTTCCATGTCCAGCAACTTTACCACAAAAATTGATTTATTATTTCACAGCTATTTACGGAATTATAGGATAATGTGAGAAAAATAAAATTATTGAATAGTCTTGAAAAAAATGGAATTATAGGATAGTTTGAGAACAATAGAATTATAATTTAGTTTAAGCAAAAACACATTTTTATTCCGAAATACAATATTAGCTTTATGACTTTTGCCCTGTCTATCTGTTGTTAATTGTAGCAGGAAAACCAGTTTAAAACACTGTTCCACTATCACTACAATATTAAAACATTCCCACAAAAGTTTAACCAACCCCTTCCCCCAGATTAAACTACGACAGCGTGACCGGGAGTCTGAATGAATTGGACGGGGCAGGGTTGGAAGACACGGTGGATGGAGGGCCAGGGAAATCCCCAGATTCTACATCACCCAAAGAGCTCACGCAGCGCGAGAAAACAAAGAAGTTGGAGATGGAACTTAATGAACAGGTTGGTTACAATGTTTGATTCTTCTGTATACATAGCATTGTTGCTGAAATCCTAGCGGGTTATATTTGTAAATCTGTGTAAATTGGTGCATCATGGACTTTCTTCTCACAGTTAATGAAGCAGCTTACATTGGGATATTGCAATTTGTATAATAAAGCATAAAGCATTTCTCATAGGTACAATTTTCATTCCAAACTTTAATTTCTAAAGACTGAAATGTTGACAGATCAAAGCCAGCTGATAACTGGTCAGTTGTGTCCTTGTAGTCACTTAATAGACTTTACTTTAAATCACTGGATCAGTAGGTTGATAAAAAACTATTGCCATCAACATATATCACAAACTTCGACAGTTCCATCAACATGATTGTGTGCATAGCTTGATCTGTTTGGCAGGTGGTGAGACATTCTTTATGTCCCACTCACAGTAAAAAATATGATTTATTGTATTTCTCCCTACTAATGCTCCCTAAATGTTAACTTCTTCAAACCCAACCTTGAAACTTAATTTTATGTTCCCCACTAATACCTACCGACTACCAAACCAGGTGCGAGTGGTTAACGATCTGAAATCTCTCGGAGCAAAACCTGCTCTGATTGACGAGCAAGTGAGGAAACTCCACACACTAGAGGTCGCACTCTCATCTATCTTCCGACAAACGTTTCGTAACAAACTGCGACGTTCCAGCACAAAACAAGCAAGTGTAAGTTTCCTTAATAATTATTTCTGTTGATTAAAACTTTTTCCTTAATAGAGATTTCTGTTGATTAACACAGTTTATCCTTAATAAAATTTTTGTTGATTAAAGCATTTTCGTAGAAAACCAAAAACCATACTATTGTATAAAAGTAGAAACGAAAAGAAAAATAAGAAATAAAAAAACTGTAGTTTTTTTTTTGTTTACACACTTGTTTAAAGTTTTTTTATGAAAATAATTTTGTTTCGAATTAGTAATTCTATATAAAGTTTTTTTAAAACTGTTTCAACACAAACAGGCAAGTTTCAAAAGACCAGGACACCAAAGATCATTGTCTACAGTTGTACCAGGGAGGTATGTATTTTATTTTTATTATTCAAGTACTTTTTCGCATAATTCTACTATATAAGTTTGGTTTAATGTTCATGTTGTATCAGGTCTACTTCATTGAAATTTAATTGGATTATAAAACTTATTTGTAAAAATATTTTGTGTTTTTGTATCATGTTGTATAAGATAAAAACATTGCCATTGTTTAAATCACTGTGTTTAAACCACCATTAAGAAACTGGGTTGTAGTAATCCAAATTAAGAGCTTAACCAACTTGTTAGACATTAGATTTAATCACACAACCCTTCGGCTGATAGTCCAGTACTCCACCACTGAGCTATCCAGATAAATGGTTCATGTTTAAATAAGAAGTACCCATGTAACTAATACTTAATATGTCTATATGAAATCTTGTGGCAAAAACATTATTTATTATATTCCAATATTTGAGTTCAAATCCTATAGAAATCCTAATTTTTCATCCCAGAAATCTCCCACCCCCCAAATCTGCCCAGTCAGCGTTTTCTACCCTCCCACCCAGTGTGCGACATAACGTGCTCGGTGAGGCTAGTCCACCTCTATGGAGTTTCTCTCCAACGCACACAAGTGAACAGTTCAAGGACGTCTTCAGTCCAGTGCACACAAGTGCGAAGAAGGAAGAGTCAATGTCCGACAATTCATCTGCAGATTATGGTAAATACAAACACTTTGAATTTGAGATTTATTAAATCTTTCTGGAATATATGAATGGCAGAAGGATATTATCTAAAGAAAATTATATACAAGTTAAAGGTAATGTATATTTAGAGTTTATTTTATCTAATTAAAAGTACACTGTAGTGACCTCCTGTCATCCATTTTACATAATGTGTGACGTCATTTGCCTTTTTCATCTTCTTTTGTGTCCGGTCGCGTTAGGTTTGTACAACGAGTTTTTTTATTGTGTGTTACTGCAAATAAAGAAGCTGCGCCTTTAACATAAACATTAAATGGTAAAGTGTTCAGAGTTTGCTTAAAACGTTTAAAGAGTTTACCTAATCTCTATTGTTATTTTGCTAATTAAATGTGAAAAAAATATTTGATGCTTTCGATTAAATGATATTTTTATATTTTGCAGAAATCTCTGAAGACGATGACGATCGAAGAATCAGCGGGGCGCGACGCTCACTCTACCTCGACGATACAGTAGACGGGGCGCAAGATACTCGATCGCTTGGTTATCCACAAAACGTCTCGCACGTAAGTAGATAGGTTTTAACTAACATCGTTAAAACCTATCTTAATCCTTAATTAAAAAAACATCGGCAGTATTAACTAACCAAACCGACGGGACACCCAGTAATCTAAAAAATAAGCCTGGCCTTAATATCCAGTAACTCTCCAGCTATTTTACAGCTATTTTTACATTTTACGACACACAAACGTAATTCTTGCGATAAAACCTTAACATATATATGCAGTAAAATATGAATTTCAAACTTTTTAAAGAACACTATATCTAATAGCCTACGCATTAGGTTTTTCCACTTATATTAGAAATGAGAAGTAAATACTAAATACAATTGCAACTTGCAGATGACGACCACTGGTATGGAGGCTGACCTAGAGTTGATACTCGACATCAGAGTGGAAATACAAGGTGGTCAGATTGTCTGTCATCCCACCAAACCATCAGATCCTTCAAGGTGGAGAATTTTGATTTTGTTTGTTTTGTCTTATCATTTTACTCTTTTTCTTTTTAACTTTAAAGTATGGGTGCTGTAAAATGTATATTTTCGTTACATTTTTTTATATATATTTTGTTAGTAATTTGTAAAAACAATTCCAATCTACTTTAATAAGGCAGCTTTTGCCCAAATGGGGCATAAATAGTCTATTCTATTAAAAAATGATCAATCATTAGTCATTCCACCATCAGCACTATGTACTAATTAAAGTCATAATAAGCAATACAGCTATCTTGTATTTGAGCAAACATCCACGTTTATATTCAGCTCATCAAGCCAGACTCGAGCGAAATCAAGCGACGAAATAATGCTTGCCAACAAGACGACATTCTTCATACCAGGAGTGGAGGTGAAGGTGCATTACAACTCGGAGAACCACGAACTGATCAAGCAAACTCCAGATTCCCCTCAGGTAAATACGTGTGACCGGTTAGTCTGGCGGTTAAATACGACGCCTTTCAACCGAAAGGTTGTAGATTCATAACTGGTCGCTAACGAGTCGATTGTGTCCTTGGGCAAGGCACTTAACAGACATGGCCTGAACCCAACGGATTAATGGGTTCTACCAAATTGAAGGAACGTGTTTACCTTACACAACACATTGACATAGCTCCGGTAACCCGGTGGTGGGTGATCTGACGATTGCCCGTATTTTAACCCCTTGGTTTATTTCATTCACGGGGATAAATATGTTTATCCTATCTTATCCTATCCTTATCTAATATCCTTGGTATAGTTCACAAGAAATTCGCTAACTGACAATCGAAGCTGCTAACTTAATTGTAATGAAAACGAGAGATTGTTCTAAAATTACTCCAAAACGTCAAACAAGATTTTATCAACAGAAAAATACGAAATTACTAATTTTTGGTTATTTTTATCTATCTCTCTTACTATCATACTTAGAACATTTTAACTCACAGAACGTTGCTCCTGGATCCAAAGTTCCCAACATCCAGATCAGCAATGCCACCCCGACGCCCCACATGGGGAAGGTAAACCTGGGGTTGAAGCGTGCGTGTGTGTACGCTTGGTTCTCCATCCAATCCCTGCCTGAGATGATCATCAGCCCGTGTTTCCTGGACTTCCTTGAGCAGACCTTGGATGCGCTGCCCGCCACCCCAAATTTGCATGGCTCAAGGAACCCGTCACAGAAAACAAGTTAGTACTATTGACAGTATATTTACAACCTTATACTTTACTTGGTTAAAAGTTGCCAAATTCAACTTTCAATAACCAATCAACTCATATTAACTTAAAAGTAACAAGCTCTGGCAGTGTCTCTTTGAAAGCATGTTACATGATAACCTTGGTGTATACTAGGTTGAAACCACCCAATTTTTTTTTACTTTTGTTCTGTGTTCAAAACACTCAACAATGGTTTTATAAATACCATAGAAGTTATTAAATAAAGTTGAACTAAAATTAATGTATTTATTGTATAGTATGTGTTTATTAGTGTACATAAGATTCTTTAAAGGGGAACTGAAGTCAATTTTAAGAATATCTTAATAAATGGAAAAAAATACGCTGATTTCAAAAATCAAATCAGTATTTTCCAATATTTTTTTGTTAAAGAGTTATGAGCAAATATGCATTTCATTTTATGTTAGGGGATTTCCCGTATTACGTCATTGACGTTGTTAAGATTTCGTGCCTATATACGTTGTATACAATCATGTGCCAGTTTAGAGGTGAATTAATAACAGAAGCGCCTGCAGGAGCGTTGTATTTTCGTTTTTTTATGGAGACTTAGCATAACACTTGTCATATAGCCTTACTGAACCAGTGTACATGGTGACAGCTTACTTTAAGCGCGGTCATTAAGGCCTGCACGGTCCTGGACCTAAGCTGAATGCTGAGGTATACAGATCTCGTATTTAAATGACTTTAGAATAATAAGTCTTAGCAATTTATATTATAAATTATAGAAGTGAAGACAGAACAAGAAAACTAGAACAGGAGGCAGTAAACTGTAACTGCCAGTAATTTATAGAAATAAACCAGCCATCAATCAAAGATCAGACTATGCGGTGGGAACAGCCTATTTCTTTCATGATTGTTGCTTTTCAATATATAGCTATAATCTGCAACGTAGACTAGCAATGTTATTATCAACCCCTAGGCTACAAACTGAGAGTGTGAGAGATTTGGTATACATATGCATAGAAGTTGTAACAATTGTTTTTGTTATCTTCATTTCTAGAGTAAATTTAAGTTAAAGTTGTAACACTAAAATGGATGACAGTTTTCAGCATTCTGGCATGGATGAAAGAAGTTTTATTGTACACAATAAAACAACACAAATTCAGTCATATGCGTTTGAACCAAGGAAAACGTCTGAAAGTATCTTTGAAGATGCAAGCCCCATAGAAGAAAATGTTTATTTAGAAACATTACCTATTGACATGACTTGGTGCCGTTGCAAAAACTGTATTCTTATGGACACACCGCAAGAATGTTTATGCTGCATGAATGTACATGCATTTGTGCACAAAATAACACCAGACTGGACTTGCATTACTAAAAGCCCTTATTTTTCAATTATCTGCTTGGATAAAGAAGTTCTTGAAGTTGCACTTGATGTACTGGGTTAATCACTATGTTTAAAATCATAATCAGAAAAATTTAAAAAGTTGTTGGAACTGTATTTTTCACCAAGCGGTTTGTTTTCATCATCTTGGCCACTCCATTGGAGTCAAATACAATTTTACTATGATAATCCTTGTCACAAATATGTGCACTACACACTGCGGTTCTTATTCCAGGTAGTTTAGAACGCTTGCATTGTTGTATCCATTGCTTCATCCGTTTTTTGTCGTTGTGAGAAAATCGATGAAAGAGCACAGGTGGATTGGAATTTCGTGTGCTGTAATAGAAATTTGTACATCCCGGAGCAAAACAATATGCTCCAATCTCTCTTCCTTGCTTCTCAGTGGCTTAACTTTAGGCATTTTACAATATCTAATAAAAAGAACTAAATTGGAAAAGTGGTATATTCTTATTAACTTATTTGGGTAGTTAAGTAGAGATCTATTATATATATTCTTCACTTACGTATCTGAGTGCTTGCTGTGTACTTATTGTCGGACTACACATCGGCTACTGTGGATTAACTGGTTTATGCAATAAGTGGTATTCTCAACCAGTAGGCTAATGCTCAGTCAATAACAGCAGTCATTAAATGCACCACATACACAACAGCAAAACATTATACAAACAGCCAAGGTAAACCATGAAAGAAATAGGCTTTTCCCACCGCATAGTCTAGCCTTTGCTTGATGGCTGGTTTATTTCTATAAATTGCTGGCAGTTACAGTTTAATGCATTCTGTTCTAGTTTTCTTGTTCTGTGTTCACTTTTATAATTTATGATATAAATTGCTAAGACTTATTATTCTAAAGTCATTTAAATACGAGACCTGTATACCTCAGCATTCAGCTTAGGTCCAGGACCGTGCAGGCCTTAATGACCGCGCTTAAAGTAAGCTGTCCCCATGTACATTGGTTCAGTAAGGCTATATGACAAGTGTTATGCTAAGTCTCCATAAAAAAACGAAAATTACAACGCTCCTGCGAGGCGCTTCTGTTACTAATTCACCTCTAAACCGGCACATGATTGTATACAATGCATATAGGCACGAAATCTCAACAACGTCAATGACGTAATATGGGAAATCCCCTAACATAAAATGAAATGCATATTTGCTCATAACTCTTTAACAAAAGATATTGGAAGAAACTGATTTGATTTT
>CH000071.1:188616-199799 GCA_000149265.1 Ciona savignyi | reverse complement strand
CTTGCAATTGGTGCCGACCTATGTAGGCTCACACTGTCCATTACCTGGCCTGGGGAAGTCCACAGCCGGTACCGATACCAACCCTCGGTAGGTAGTTGACCACTTTCTTCATCACGTCAGCATCGGGGTAATTGAACATAATACAAGCTGGGCAAAGTAATGTAGGATTAAGTGACATGTCGTATGAATTGATAGGGTGTTACAGAATCATACAAAGCGTGGATTCATGGGAATAATTGAAATTGATTGTGATACGAAGAGGCTTTTTTGCTTTGATTGGAAAATGTAGAGTGCACTGAGTAGGGACATTTAATTTTGAGTAAGTTAAGCAAGGCACTTACTTCTGTTAGCAAGGAAAATTTCAAGTGCTGTGTTGTTGAGCAAGTATCTTCGTGAAAAGACAGCGCGTACTTCTTGAAACAGCCATTTTCCATGGATACCATCGATGTACAGCAGCACCTGTGAAATGATTGGCAGATTGATTATACGCCTATACGAGCGTCATAACATGCATTAATGCGTCATAATTCATATTATTGCGTCACGGTGGCACTCAGTCGGGGGTGGGTCGATAGTCGCATAATGACGGATTATTGTAATCGAGCATATGGCTTGTTATGTCATAACGAACTACTCGTTAAGCAGTATTCGCCGCATAACAAGGTAATTATTACGTCATAATACCATGCGTGACGAATTGATAATGTTAGAAAATGCGATTTTTTCATGGGTTGTTTTACAGGGTTATTAAAGACATAACTAAATGCACGAAAACCTTTTTCGTTTCGGGGTCGTTTTTGCATTTTGAAAATGATCCATCGAATCGGTTAACTAAAAGGTGAAAGTTAAAAAAACACGTTTTCTGCCTTTGCGCCAACCGTTATAAGAATCATAATCCATTTAAATTGCTCCACCTTTCGCGTGCAGCGAATTTCCACGTGTTGAGCCAAACCATTTCAATCACGCCGGCGATCTTATGGAAACAGCATTCATTATTTATCGTGTCGCATGAAATATTGATGCGGTCGTAAATCAATCGACAATAAAAACCCGAGGCCCTAGCACAATGGCGGTAGGCATTGTCCAATTTTAAGCCTTTTTAATACTGGTCACTTTTCGGGAGTCTAGTATTTCGCGATTTCCGAATGTTTCGAGAAAGGTCTTTCAGCATAGCCCGACCATTATAAGATCCCATTTCGCAATCGATTTGGCTTGTAAATTTCTGCGCATATAAATGATTCAACGAAATAAAAGCTTTAGGTAATACTTCGTGTAATGCGTGAACGGTTTATTGCCGAAGTTAAACTCTATAACGAATTTAAATCAGGTTATTGCGGCGCGTCTAAAAAAAATCACTATATTTAATTTGCGAATACACATAAAGAGTCTTGCCACTGTGCGAAAAATGGAGAACGTATCATTTCGATCTCGAAAGCCACTTTTGACTGGAGAATCGAAAATAGCGAAAAGTTCGATTTCTTTGCTCGGCTAAAAGTTGTCTGCTTTTTATCTATCGCTGTACGAGGTGCCCGTTGCGTCGGCGCGCTTGCCTTTCATCTTCGCAGCGCCGAAACAAAGCAAGCTGCGCAAAAACTGGTGGGTAAAGTTGGCCGGTATTTTAAGGGAATTCGAGAAAACTCGATCCCCGAGTAATACCGTCTGTTTGAGCGACGTAATCTCGCCGAATCCATATTACTGGTAATCAGATCAGGATTAAATATGGTGTTCGACGGCGTCCGAGAGAAAAGGAAGATCCGCGGGAATTAATTTCCGAATGCACTGGCCGACGTTCAGCCTGTGTTTATCCCGTGGGAATAGACGGCGTCGTTACGTCATAGAGACAAGAAAAAGTATTGTTACATCATAGACAGCAGGGAATATTGGAAGGTTTTTTGGTCGTTCGATCACTTTGGTGATTTAATGTTCTGGCAAGAGTGTTTGAAACAGCAGTTAGCCAGCAAACAAAGCTTTTGATTACGGGTTTGCACAGGCTACGAATAGCAAGAACCTCACACAACATGAGAGTTAATGGTGTAGTAGACGAACGGTATATTATTATATATTAATGTGGAGCAGGTGAATAGGCGACCAACCGCAGCTCTTGGAATGAGGTTTCATTAAAATTGAATTATGGCACGTTTTACCCATGCAGAAAACGACCTATTAGCAAAGCGTAGATATTATTAATTGGATTCCGTGCGTAAGGCTGCAATGCGGGCAGACATGGTAAATTATAGTTTACCGGGGTGGAATAAATTATTTAAGCGACTCGGCGACCACGAAGATAAAAATGTGCGTTCGCGTGTATTAGTTGGGATTTAGAAATCTGAATTTTGTCGATATTTAGATGGCTCTTAATATTTCTAGTTTTTTTGGTAATTTTTTTTATATGGTATTATATTTGGGCACATGGCAAAAGTCAAATATAAGTATAGTGTATTTTGATAGATAGAGAGAGACATATGGAAAATGGCGTAAATCCGCACAGAAAATGGCGAGGCCTCGCAGTTGTTGATATATGTTGACTTGATAATCAACCAGACATGATTTATTCGTCGTTTTCCAGATTACTAATTTCAGGTGCAGAGTGTTTCCAAAAAAAAATATCTAATACGGAATCGGAGAGCAAGTACAAAATGCTGGAATCGCAGGCAACACTCGCCTTTCACGTGAACAAGTTCTACAACGAGCAGACCCTGCCTCGGAAAGTCGGGGTGACGCAAACTGTGCGCGAGGTGGCCAAGATTGTGGCGTGTATATTGAAGGAAGTGGAGATGCAGGAACCACGATTTATAAGGTGGGTGTGCACTGTACAGTGGTGGGAAGGTAGAAATTCCGTAGATTGGACTGTGAAGGCACTGTTAGGGGTTGGTATATGATGCGTAATAAAAGTGCTAGTTCCCCGTTTAGGTTAAGTCTTCTTCGACCTTTCGTGTAAGCAAGCACTCGACTGTATGCATCCTATACGCTATTTCACTATGGTCTCCAATAAATTAATGAATATGCCTCTAGCTCTTCTTTTTTTACTAAGCTGCATATTTATACCTAACGTTGTCACAAACTATAGTATTATTAATGTGTTTTAATGTCATAAACTTAATTTTTTTTGGAAAATCGGTCGGGTACCGCTTACTGTTCTTTACGCTTAGACTTCCAATCAAGCCATTATTTGATTCGTTTTACTTTGATATTCTGTATAAAAGGTAGGCGTGCAGTGAGCCCTATTTATTTTGATGGCATTAACGGCTGTTTTAACGCCTGTCCTTAAATCCAAACTCTGGCGACGTATCTACATAACTTTGAAAAGTTTGTAACACAGTTCCTGAACTTTTCAGCTCACTTAATGAAGCGGACGGGCGGTTAGACGGACTACGTGTAAGCTCGCCCAATGAATTCGAGGTTGTGTTGTTTCTGAACCAAATGGGTGTCTTCAATTTCGTGGACGACGGTTCGATCCCCGGGTGCGCAGTTTTGAAGCTGAGCGATGGACGGAAACGTAGCATGTCGTTGTGGGTGGAGTTTATCACAGCATCCGGGTACGATTGGTTGGTTTGAATTCGATTGACAATAGTGATAGAAGGAACTTGGACTAAAGCGATCTACGAGAAAATATTAAGCTAATCTTAGATGCGCGGGGGTGGGATAAAATCCAACGCGACACAGGCGTAGAGTAAAGGGTACAAATTGATGACCGTGGCAGCTTATAAGATTCTGCTTTATGCGACAAACTACGCCAATGGCTCCACTGTTTAGATTTTCTGGTTATGGCGGCACAAGGCATTCCATGTGGGTGGTTGGTTTTATATAGTTAATTCATTTTTTATAAAACTGCTGTTCACTTAACGGAAGGCATTACGTAACCAAAAGCATTTCGAAAACAAGAATTTAACGAAATAATTTTTGTGGAAATTAACATAACCATGTTTTTGGAATTAAACCAGGAACGACGAATAATACGTGGAAAACACACATCAAAGTAAATTTGATGCATTATCAATTGGTTTGAACGCAATTTCAACATGCAAATGAGTAATCGGTGATTCCCCAGCTATCTCTCGGCTCGCAAAGTGCGATCAAGATTCCAGATGTTAGTGGCGCAAGCGATCGAAAAGTCGAACTACCGTGATGTCGTAAAACTGGCGCAAGACACCACTGAAGTCCGCATTATCATGAGAGATAACATTGTCGTAAGTGGATTATGACGAAAAATGCATATAACGTAAAAGCTTAAGGTCCTATTTTTAATCAAGCTACATACACTACACACAATGGTTATAACAATTTTGAGTAGTAAACATCTCGTTTTTGTTCCCGATAGGTGCGAGTAACGCCCGCGTTTAAATGCGGAGGAATTTGGCCACGAAGCGCGGCACATTGGCCCGAACTTCGATCATCGTGGCCCAATCCTAGCAAGGTGGCTGAAGTTAAAGCTGAAGGGTTCAACCTTCTTTCGAAAGACACGCCAGCTGGAACCGGCAAGAACAGGTACTGACCGGTTTATACTGATTATTCGTTGCCATTATGAAACAAATATTGAAAAAAGTAAACGATTGAGATTAAAAAATGAACCGATTACTTCACAAAATATCGTGAAAATATAATTTGATTGCCTGTTATTAGCATATTAGTCGTTGAAATGGTCAAAATGGCGTGAGCAGAAGTTTACAGTAATATATGACAAAATGCTAATTTCAACGAATAAACTTTTCGCTTGTGCAGCACTGCGGAAAGCGACGCGTGGGTGATGTCATTTGCAAACGCCGAAGATAAACTAGTTGGTGGAGGAGGAAGACGAAAGAGCTTGTCCATACTCAAGACGCTCAGGGACAGGTACATTGAAATAAATTTTTTTTTAAACTATGCACAAAGCAACAAACGAATTTGCAAAAAAACTTGTCACGGAAATAGCTGTTTGATTACAAAAAAGGTTAAAAAAAGATTTATTTAAAAAAATAATACACAGTCTATACGTACGGCTGTGTCGTTAGTTTTGAACTTGATTGTATTAATTTTCCAGTATTTACTTATCAAACAGTCATTGCCTTGGTTTACCTTGGCGAATGCAATTAGCATCAAGACGCCACTGAACAGTCAATTATTCCCTTTCGGGTTAACAAGGATTCTTGTAGGATGACTTTAACATTTAATTAAATTCGATCGCAAATTCCTAGGCACTTGGATTTCACGGGAAGTCCCCTGACCAACTACCACATGAAAACTTTGCTGCTGTACGAAAGTGAGAAGCACCCACGTGACGAGGAATGGACCAATGATGCAGTCGGAGATAGAATACAGGTGAGAAGTTTTTTAAACGTTATAAATAAACAAGTTAATTAGGTCGAAGCTAGGTTGTCACTATTAAAAGAAAGCCAACTGCAATAAATGTTCAAAATCGACATGAGTACCTGAAAGTTTTTATGCTTCGGTTTTATACCCGTGCTTTATGCTCCTTTTTACATTTTATGCCCCTTTAAACAGTTATAAAATGGTAGTTTTCACAGGGAACGCTACTACAACTGGTATCTTGTCTAAGGTGCCGGAGATTGCCGCATTTCTTTCTGCCTGGCGTTGATCTGTTCGCTTCTTACAGTCCGAGCTCGTTAGATGTGGCCGCCAGACAGGTCTGGTGCCTGGCCCGAGAAATCATCACGAACAGCAAGAGTTTCAACCATTTATGAAGACATTTTGGGTTTCCGCAGAAAAACAAAAAAGTGCAAAGAAAAATATCAAGAAACACCTTGAAAACGATATTTAATAGCGTTGTTTTACGTAAAGTTCGATTTTGTTTATTTTAATATGCGGTACTAAGATTTCTGACCACGTTTAAGGTAGTTAAGTACAGCGAGCGAATGTCGTCACACCGTGGAGTGTGATGTAACAAACGAAAAAAGAATAGTTCCACTGTTTCGTACTGACTGCTGTATGACACCTACTGTGACAATGTTACTGTGTTCGTTTCTTGAAGACAATAATAAAAAATCAAATCAAAAACTGCGTCGTTCAAACAGGGATGGGCAGCAACCGTATAAACCTAAGTCAATGACGATATGTTGCAACTTTAAATCAATATAGCAACTGGAAGCCCTAACAAAAGTGTTCATTACAAGTCTTTTCTAGAAGTAATGCAAAAACGATCCCGGATTTTCCAGTTTTAAACTAAGAAATCATCAACCACGTTAAACTTGGTCTTAAACCCACAATCACGGGACATAGGGTTTACAACGGATTTTCACACACCCTGTAGTTAATTTTCCAATAGTTCCAACTTGAATCCTGTATTTTGTTTCCGTTAATTGGAACCGATGCAGCGTGTAATTAATAAGCAACGCGTAGGTGAGCTTAAATGTGGTTGCCGTATGTCGCCACGAAAAATCACTATTAACACCAAGAGAGTGATCAATCAAAACAAATTGTACAATGTTCTTACACGTCGGCTTTATTATACGGGCGCTAAGGCTATTTCGTGCGCTTTTTTGGTGTTATTTTAAAATAATTAGCAGCGTAAGGTAGGTTATCACAGAACAGTCTAAGATAATTGTATTAGCGATCGATTTGTATATATACAGCATGAAGTCAAAGTGGTACCTTCACATTTAAAATGTTCGAAATTTAATAATCAAATTGACCGAAAAACAGCAAAGAAAAATTCAAGGTTTTTTAAAGGGATATTTCAATTCGAGTAAAATCAATACAATAGCTGATTATTACGTCATTATCGATCATAATTACTGCGGCGAGAAATCTCGGGTTCAAGGGGCAAGCCCTTTGGATTAAAACGTCGGATAGAAATGGCAGTTTTTTAAGCCGGGTTATTAAAACCTGACGTAACGTCGATTGGTCCGTACGGAAAGCGAGATTTACGAGGGGAGACAGATTAAGTGTCTGATTAAGCAATCAACGGACGTTTCCACTGAAGCGGGGAAATTATTGATAACAAATTGGACAGTTTTAAAGGATTCTTAATTTGGACAAAATATGTCGCCATTAACAGAAATATCGGCACCGCCTTGTAACACGTGAAAAAACGAGACGCACTGTTTCAACCCGGCAATGTCGTAAGGGGAAAAACGAACTTTTGTCGTGCAAATGTTTACAATCCGGTACGGTTGTGTTATAAATGTTCACGTACCTATACCAATTTTTCTATAAAAATGGTCTCATTTTCGAGCCCTGCATAGGTTGGAAGCTTGGTACGGTAAAAAATATTCACAATCAGACATTTATTTCTACCCCCGATGGAAAAGATTCCACATGGTATACAAAGCGCCCAATAGTAACCGACTGTGCTGCAGAGAAACGTTATTTTGCAAAATGCCCGTGTTATACCAATCCCTGCGTTTTTACAACCGCTTGACAAACACAAGCATCATACACTATGGTATAAGATGTCTAATTAAAACGTGTCGTAGCATTGCTTTTGTTTTCTAATGCCGGCCATTTGATTTCTTAAGTGTGTTGAGAACGAAATAATATCAGAAAATCGCTATCATCGTTATGTTAAAGAAGAAACGGGCAATCTTATAAACTTGGGATAAATTACGAAGTTGTTCACAAACAAAGTTTTCCGATTTTCTTATCTCCTTTTTTGACTTCATATAAAAGTGGAAAATTATGCACTGTACTTGTCGGACCGAAATTTACTTTTTAAAAACTGGAAAGCAGTTACAAAACCAGACGCGCTACCCCATAGAATTGCAGACAGAATCATCAACGAATATGAATTGGCATAACAGGTTTCAACGCTTTTTAACAAATTTAAGACAAGCGTGAATAAAAGTCGCATTTAAACACTGGATATGGATAGCTTTATCACAGTAAACACTTTCGTTTTTTAGGGAGCGAAAGAGAACGGACAGTGGTATAAAGGCCATGACCTTTGGATTAAACCGTCAAGCAGGGTGGCAGTTTTTAAAGCCGGGTTATTAAATCGCGGCAAAAATCGATTAGCCGTCGTGGAAAGCGAGGTTCACAGCGAAATACAAGGCATTTCTCACTGACCTTCGGGTCGGCTTTGGCGAACGACTCGTGATGCTCGAGGACTTCAAAGTAGAATTCGTCCGGGGTGATCGAGAATGTTCCATGCAGACACACACCTGGTGCTATCAGGTCCGCCTCTGTGCTGAACGACACTGGACCTGCTTGCGGATATGAGGAGTTATACTCACCATAAAAATCTTTTATTTTAATTGTAAATATTACTACTGGTATTCCTGCCGAACTGACTTTTCAGGCGTCACTTCCGTTTGTATACAAGAGTATTGTCATTTTTCCAACATTCTATAGTTTTAAAGTATTTTTCATAATATTCCCACCTTGCAATTCCTCCTGGTCTACGTCATCAGCAGCGATGACGTCATCTTCGTTGGCGGCAAGTTGCTCGGCTCCGTGAGTGCTGTAGTTGGACGGCGACCTCGGCAGCGAACCTGCGGTTCCTGCCTCGTGTGCAGCGTCTGGGAGGGAGAGCAGTTGGGCGATGAGAAAACGTGAATTCCGCTCAGTTGATGGTAAAATTATAAAAGGAGTTTTCACTTTTCTCATTTTAGGAATTAAATGCCTCAATTATAAATATCACTAACTTATAAAAAATATATTCACTGTCAATACGTATTTATTATATTATTTAAATGTGTTTAAAATGTTGTTGCAAGGCGACATCATTGTATTTTCTAGTTTTAAGTGTCAGCGGTATCTCTATAATCCAATATTTCAGCAAAAAAATGTTTAAAATATTACCAGTCCATTATTCATAAAAATGTCCGTTTTGTTTAGAGATACCCAAGAAACACAGCATTTAATAGCTGGTTTGATGAAAACACACAACTTACTTAGTTCGGCTCTGGACATGAGCGTTGCTTTCGGGTGAGAACTGCCGTACGGGTTCCTCACGAATCTCCTGCGACGTCTAGTGTCGTCTTCCCAGGAGTCTAGCTTCCAAAACTCGCTGGCCCGACTGTGACGTCATAAAAAAGGTGATTGTGTTACAATGTCTTGTCTTTGCACGTTTGCATTTGTGCACTGATTACCATTCATTATGATCAACGCTTATAATAATTACCTGTCGTTGTTATCTTTCCCGCTAAAACCGTTAGATGTTACCGCCATTGCGATATACATTATTGTCGTTGCAGTGTAATGTTTATAGTTGTGCTAAATGGGTTCTTAGACTGCTTACTGTTAATACAAGCATTTTACACACAATCTTAAGAGCTAACTACAAGTTATCGAAAATCCGACCTAAAAATAGTAACAATTCTTGGTAGAGAGACGAAAACATGTAGTAATAGAAATAACTTCTACCTGTTAAAAGCAGAGCCCCAAGCACCCAGTTTGTTGGTGAGTATATTGGTGATGCGGTTTTTAAGTGCGTGGGCTTGCGCGTGGTCTCTGTGCTTGGCCGCCGTGATCAGCGAGTCACATTGTCGCTCCTCTTCACGCTGCTGAGCCAGGAACAATGCGCTCGAAGACTGGGAAAGATACGAGTGTAAACGAACCTGCCATCAAAAGGTCAGCATGGGCTGATTTTTAGTGTTTTTTTTAGTAGATATGACTGAATATATAAACAGAAAAACGTATGTACGAACTGATGAGAGTGTATAAGGTTACTCCTGACATTATGCACTCTAAAACTACTATAGTTTGAGAGTAGAGTGAATTTGTTACAAGATCATTACCCAATGTAATATGTTTTTTTAGAGATGTAAAACAAGCGATTTCGTGGCAGGCTGATTTGAAAATCTGCAGTCGTTATTTGTTTGGGGTCGGTATTACACAAAATATAGATATGAACTTAAGTTTTAAAAACGCATAGCTATTACTAGTAGATATACTTGCAGCATTTTAGATACACAGCTTTTTACGCCTTGATTGCAATATTGTAAAATGTACGTTTATGAGTTCCATTTTTTTTTATTGAAGGATGTTTTTAAATCTGTCTTGTAACCTACCTCAAACTGAGCATGGCGTTTAACATCCTCAGCACGCTGTTTGCTCAGTATGAAATCAGCCTCATTCGCCACTCTAACAACATGATCTTTCATGGCGTGGCATAGTAACCTTGAGGGATTAACAAATAAAGGTAAAGCACGAACTGGGCTTTATTTGATTTTACATTATGAAAAGAAAAAGTACCAACAAAAACAAATGGATTTGTAGTTGTGTCATGGTAATATTTTAATTGGTTTACATTGAAAACATTTAAATGTCTTTTTTATTTTTAAAACTGACGTTTTTTGGACACACATTTAAAAAATGCCAATAATTCGAATGATAACACCACAAACACACTACGGCTTTATTTTGTTACTTTTATTGCATGTGTTTCTTTTATTTAAGTACAGTATAATGCCAGTTTGTTCAAGTGTCTACCATTGGAGTCAAGACACAGATGGATCCCTAAAAAAATATTCAAACAACGGTTGTCACTAACTTCTTTCTGGGAATAAAATAATAGATAGCAATTGTCACTAACTTCTTTCTGGGAATAAAATAATAGACTCCACAATATATGAAAACTCCTGTTTAATTAAGTTTGCAATAAAAACTTGTGTTGTTATCTAAAGTGTCAGGTTATTTATCATTCGTTTTGGCAGAAGCAAGCAATAAAAACAAACATTCATCAGATCCTACCTTCCCTCATTGATAAGCTCGATGAAAGCAAGACCAGCATTCTTCTGTATTGAGTTCTGCCACTCCTGCGAGCACAACAGCATCACCAGTTCAACAACCGATGTGTACGACTTCATGCACACCATGCCTGGTAATACATTGGAAAATACAAGTCCTGAGATGGTAGTTATATCACAAGGGTTGGTTTCAATAACAAAAAGTTTATCAGATTTTTTCTAGCACTATTTAAGAGCATTGATTGTTACTTGTGGTATTTCTAAAAACAATATCGAATATTGCATATTTCCAGTAGTCACCACATTACTTGGAGCATTTTATTACAGACAGTTAGAAGCGTATTAATTTTTTTATTTTTCAATAATTAAAAAGTGGACATCATACATGGTTTTTACTAAAATATATTTCGGGATTTCGCCTTTTCACAATTGTTAAACTGATATGAGAACCAGGTCTGTTTTAAAATGAGATTTAGTAGAGAATTGCATAAATATGAATTCTAATCACACGCAACCAACCTTCCACCAACAGTTCTTGCCCATGACTGCCGGTCAGTATCT
>CH000071.1:150885-188516 GCA_000149265.1 Ciona savignyi | reverse complement strand
AATTCCGGTCAGTATCTTGCTCAGGTAACTCGAGAAATCGATGAATATATCTCTAAGAAGAGGAGCCAGTTGGTCCATGGATCGTTCCAACCGAGAAGACACATCGCCTGATGGATGACACTTTGGAAAATTGTTCACTGACACTACTTTCGAAAATTTCCATACAGTTTAAAAGTGAAGTGACAAAAAACTCTTTAATATTGAAATTTTTGGTGCTACATTTTATCTGGGTTCAACCACTTCATTATTACGTTGGTAAAACAATAGTAATAACAAACATCTTGTAATTATAATAAACATGAACAAATAACAAACAGTTTATAAGGAGTTCTGCTGTGCAATCATCGACAAGCTACAATTAATGTAAAGAAATAAATAGACATAATGTTTTACTTATTTACCCTATCAAATTTAGAGATTTTATTGCACAGCCTGTGTTAATAAATCCAAAACCGTGGCCCCAAAATTCATTTAGCACAAGGAAAGAAATTTTATGGTTTACCCATTTTGTATTTTACGTAAGGCATTGTGTTTTTTCAATTAATATCGAGCTATCTAAACCATAATTAATGAAAAGATCAGGTCTCAATTTCTCGTGTGGCCTATACAAATACGAATTCTACACAAAAAATGTTTAAAGTAATGAGCTCATAAGGAGTTTAAAACCTAGCCCGGTAAAAAAATAATGCCTTGCAACGGGCAACACTAAAAGGAGGGAAAGACGGGAAACTGCTCACTAAAATTACGGAAACTGATTTAAACCCTGCCCTAAGCACTAATCTCAGCCCCAGAACTAACCCCAACTCCAACCCCATGTTTAAAACTAACTCTAATGTTATAATCTTCATTTTAGTGTGCAGTTTCCCTCCTTCCCTCCTTCCCTCCTTCCCTCCTTCTTTTCCCTCTTTCCCTTTTAGTTTTCCCCCTTTCACCTGATAATAGAAAGCAATTCGGCATTTTTGAAACCCAGAGCTTCCTTACCAGCTTCGTCCTGCTGAACATTCATGGTTGTGGCGTCGATCTGTGGCAGATCAGTATGGTCCACTGCGTCGCCGTTCGTCATGCTGATATCTGTGGCTACTGTGGTTGATATGGTGGTTTTGTCGGCCATGTTGCTAGTTGATGGTGTCTCGGCATCTGGTTGGTTTTGGTTAGGTAATTAACAACAAATACAATAAACTATGGTCGAAAACTATCTTAAAAACTGGAAATAGCAAACGGTCAGACTAAATAAAGAGCATATGTAATAAATCATAATATTTAGACATTTTGGTGTTTGACTGTACTTCTATTCCATTATCTTGATATTAATTTTTTTTTCTTTTAGTTAAATTGTCTAAAAGTTAATTTTAGCAGTGTATTATATTCCTTGATGATCCAACTTAATAATTTAATCATAGTCACTCATAAAATAAAGCACAACTAAATAAATAAATCCATATAACAGGGTAGGTACCATTTTGGTGATATTATGTACCAAGTTTCTTTGTTTTTCTCCCTACTGGAAAATATATATTCTTATGAGGTAATAAAATACCTTGTTTGTCATCGGCTTTCGATTGCACCACTACGCTTCTATCAAACGACTGGTATGACGATTGTATAGAGGTCACCTGGTGAATTGAACATATTGTGTGGATGATCGGACACAACCGTTTTTCAAAAAAAAATGTGTTTCGAAAATAAATTAATAGCTTATTTTCCTAAATAGCTTTTTTATGACATTAAATATTAAACAGCAATTAGTACTAGGCCTACCAACTAATATTTTGCGTAGATGATTAGATTATAAATTGGCTTAGTGTTTTGCAAGATGTTTTAATACAAAAAGTACTCAGTAGCTTAAAATCGGGTGAAAAATACTGATCTATATATAATATATATATATATATATTTAAATGTCCATAAGTGTACAACAAGTTAAATGTAATTTAGCAATTGAAAATTTAAAAATTAAAAGTTTTTACCAAATTAAAATGATAGTGCAAGGTAATTTGTATATAAATGCAAAAAAATAATCTGGGTGCCTAGGTTTTGTACTAAAGTGATATTTTTACACATTCGAACAATTATGCTTTCATAGACTACTTTGACAAAAAAGAAAACCTGTTTTTGACAAAAATTAAAATAATAATAAAACATGCCAAAGAACATAACACCACAACATGCAAATGAGACTATTTTGGTTAGCTTAATCACTCCTACGTGGTAAAATTCTGTGCAAATTTTATCACGTGTATCATTGCTACCTGGACAGGGAAAGCATTAGGTGAAACCCGCTCATGCGTGAAGAAGGAATCGTGATCGGGTCCCTTCGTCAACTTTCGTAATATGTCCTTTGTTCGCAAAAAAATAAACAATATCTATGGTTTAGAACACTACTTTCTAGTGACAAGTAAGTAAACGTCAATTGAACTTTTTGTTCCAATTCTAAGGCAACCTTATTGTGGCCAAAATTTTACAAGGTTTCTAAAAGTTTAACAACCTCTAGTCAGCAGTATATAGAGCTGCAGTAGAATATCTACTTTGCAGTGCTACAGAACTATTGGAAAATGAAAGGGCACAATACTGCTACGGGCAAAAGAAAAAGGGGTCAAACTAAAGTTGAAAAAAGTTAGTATGATCTATAGTTTAAAAATGACATCACCAAAGCAAATATTTGAATCCACCCAGTGGTCCAACTGATAAATCAAACACCAGTCAGCATGCCTCTAATTACTATGTGCACAAGCAAAAAATGAGTATTTGAAATATCGCATTTCTAATAAGAATCTTAGCTGTTCAATAAATAAGCGAGCAACTGATTGAAGTTTAACCCACCAAAAAGCATAAAGCCGAAAGTGAAACATGGCAATTTACTTATTTAATTTAATATAATTGTTTTTTTTAAACTGGGTTACATAAACTGGGTTAAAACAACTTAATGCAAATTTCTTCGTTAATTTATACTACTTTATTCATCATTTGAGCTAATTTGATGTTTCACTTGCAGCCCTTTGGATGACTGTAATTTTGGCTTAAACAACGTTTTAGTTTCTTTTTTGAAATTTATTGATTTGTTTGTGCACAACTCTAATTGTTAAAACAAAATAAAATGATGAATTACTAATGTGCAAATGTCCTAGTAATTAGAAACCATTAAAAATAAAGAGTAAAAAAATAACCTTTACCTGCACATTAGTTGACGTAACCTCTAGCTCACCGGGTGGACTTTCAACTGGTCCAGTACTGGTCTCTGTGAAAATAATTATAAAATTGTTTAGTAAAACAAGAAGACGCGGTATCTCTAAAAAACATAACAGGATCAGGGTAAACTTTTATCTTGTCACACTTTAAAGTTTTTTTTAATTTGAAATCACAAATTATATTTATTTAATTGGTATATCATGGTGATTAAATAACAAAAGTAATTTTTTTCGGAATTACACCCGTTTCTATTTTACTATTACTGTTTAAAAAAAAAACTTCATTATCTTTTTACCTAAATTTCCGTCTTTATTTTCAGGATCTTCTTTTTCCTCGTTCCTTTCATTCTCCGGTGATCGGTGACCGTTGCTAAGGACGACCGTATCCATAGGAATGTCCTCTTCCTCCGCTTCCACTTCAGCCGAGGAGACTTTGGATGCAGATGGCATGGAGGCACCGGAATCTGGAGATAAGTTTCTTATTTAAACAGCCTAAAGCAGAAATATTTCTGAAGAACTAATTCCAGATTTATTGTTTTCATGTACGGGCTCTACCACCCTGTGGCCATTTTGTTGGGCACAGGTTTATTTTGTATACAAACCAAGTTCATGTTAGTTGTTGTGACCTATGGTACGCTTAATATGTACTCAGTGTAGGTTTTTTTCAACTACGAATCTATAAAATAATATACACGTTAATTTACACAAACTGACAATGCACTTAACGCTATACACTGAATGTGCACACAACGCTATACACGCCACAATGCAGTAGTTGGTAACAGGCTCTAAGCAGGGCCAATCAACGTGGAGCAAAGCTCGGGAAGCAATCATGCTTAGGGCGAGCGCAATACGCGTTTATCACATTAGTCTCATGGAAGTGTTTAGTTTTTAGTTAAAACAGACAAAAAAATTAACATTAAGCTTCATATCATAATAAATCTATGCCTTTATATCATCATTTCATATTATTACTTCATTCCTTCATATCATAATGCTGAGTCTATGAATATATGCACATGTTAGTTAAAATCACTGTGTAAAGAGGTTAGGAGAAAAATGACCTCATCACAAAAACCTAACCAAAATAACAGAAACTATACAAACCACACAAATCAATAATTTATCGCTCACCAAGTTTTTTCTTCTTCGGAGAGTTGCGATTCGCCACAGTCGCTTGTCTCAGTTTCTCGTGGCTTTCCGGGTCTAAAATATCACGATATTTTGAGACCATGAGAACTGAGACGAAATATACAACGGCGAGTGCCAGGAATTGGGATTGCTTGGTGTCATCCTGGGGGGTTTGATTTGGTGGTTACATTTTTTTACATCACAAAATGAACACATAAAAAATTAAAAACACCACAAAATAAACATATAAAAATAAACACATCACAAAATGAACACATCAAAATAAAACACACCACAAAATAAACATATAAAAATAAAACACACCACAAAATAAACATATAAAAATAAAACACATAAAAAAATGAACACACAAAAACAAAAAATAAATAAAAACAAACTTAAGCAAGATTTACCAAGTCCCTGTAGATGGACGCTTTCAGTCTGTTCACGTCATTCTCCTGCAGCAGTTTGTGTGGATCGACGACGGGAGTCGCATCATTGCTCATCATAGAGAGGAGGATCCCGGCCGCCTCCGTTGCCGACACAGCCACATCCTCTTCTTCATCCTCCGAAGTAGTGGGAGAGATCTAAAAAATGTGGGAAACTGTCAATTTCTGCATTCTGGACAAATAAGGAGAAATTTTTTGGGAAATTTGCATAAATGAGAAAATTTGCATAAATTAGAGATTTGTTAAAAAGGTTTTTGCCTTGCTTTTATACTTCTATTTTGTTACAACACAATACAGTTGTTACAGTCTCTAAATATTTATGTACTTCAAGAATTCTTGTTTAATCGAAAAAAATAGGAACAAATTGAAAGTAAACAATTTTCATCATCATCCTATAACATCTTTCCAGCAAAATTCTATAATTAAAGACTTTAGAGTAGTTTCAAACAATGGATAATAATGGACAGAGTAATGTGTGTAAGTTTGTGCAAAAAAGACGAGATATAAATAAGCCAATCTCGCTCACAGACACTTTTAATTAAAGTTTTATCTTAGCTCTTGTCATATGGTTAGAATCATATTGGATCAATTTCTTTTTACCTGCTTATCAGAGCGACTTGCATCATTTGAGGTGCTGGGAGTAGATGGTACACTTGCAGATGTTCGTAAGTACCTCAGTTCCAAGCAATTACGCACAGCGCACAAACATGCTTTATATAGAAGCAGTTATTGAATCAGTATCTTTACAAATTTAAATTTAGCACTTTATTCGGCAAGATTGAAGATTAACATATAATGTATAAATAGTGCGAGAATTATTTGTATCCCCATGAACGGACTTGAATCATTAAAGAATCACCTGCACATGAAGTATGTATTCATTACCCCACTGGTGTAAATTCCTGAAACAGAAGGAACACTGTCTTACCTGTGCGCAAGCATTGGCGAAGTATCCCTCCGTTTGACATGTTCTTTTCGTTTTCGATCTCAGAGAAGTTAATGTTGGTCGCGAATGCCAGCACATCAGTAAAGGCAGCCAACCGGTTCAAAATACTCCATGCAGACTCCATTGAGAGGCCGTGGCCAGATTCTACAGAGTCCAGCTCATACTGGAATATAAACGGAAAAGTTGTGACACTTTAAATATGGTTAATCTTAATTTTTTAGAAGTAGTCACAAAAATGTAGCCACAAAAGACAATTATGTTTTCAATAAATGATAAAATAAATATCTACTACACTTTGCAGGCTGACTTATACCAGATGTGAATTGTCTGGTGAGAAATGCATGGGTATGATTGTGTTAGCAAAAAGGCATTATAACTTGTTTCGAAATTAAAATACAATTTGGAAATGTCTTAAATTTTGTTCAATTGCCTTCATGTGAATGTTTTTACCAGGATTTCCTTGTGGATTCTGTTTTTATTCCACTCACATAACTATAGTAATCCTATCCTGAATCTGAATGTGCAAAGTTTTAATTTATGAAAATAAAATGTATGCCAATAGTGCCAAATAAACAATTAAAGTTGTTTACATCCAAATGTAGAACGATATGCATTAAAACTTCATGGTAAAAAGAGCAAAAAAAGATTCATAAAAATCACAATACGATCATTAAAGCAATGGTTCTCACGTTAGGGGATGTTGCGGAGGATAAGATGGGGAGGATCCCTCCACAAGCCAGGATCACGTTATCGATCATCTGCGACACTAGGTGGATGGTGTTGTGCACCAAGATGAGGTTATCGCTGTGGTTCACCAGTTCCACCATCTTGTTTGTACTGGTGGGAGTGTGGAGTGTTTAACGTGATGTACTAAGATATTAAAATAGCACCATGTTTTGTTTTAAACAAATAATTAAGATTGTAGTTTTAAATACAAAATGGCGAAAAACTGCTCTTATTATAGACTAACATATATATTCTATATGCTACCATATTGGTTGATGAATGGCATTTCTAAAAAGGTGACATCTACACACATATGGCAGGTAGATGTTATTTTCATTCAAACAACTTCAAAAACATCACATTTTTATATGTTTCCAAAAAAATTAAAACTTTCAAAAATCTGCCAGTTGAAGTAGTGAACTGTTGTTATTTGTGTACTTCGATATTTCATAGTTTTTGTGGTAAAATTCACCTTTTCCAGTTCTCGATATCCACCTCCAAACAAGAGAACAGGTCATCAAGCAGTCGAAGGTGAACTTCGGACCAGTTGAACTCGGGAACACGGAAGACAACAGTACGAGGACCAGGACTGAACTGTTGCTGTGGGGAGGTGATTGAAGCCTGGTGGAAAGGGGGGTTAACTAGTCCATCTGATTTTGTATGTTTGATTAATTTTTCGGATCTAAGGATCTTAATTGCAAATATCTGGTTAGAGGAGTAAAGTTTGCAAAGGTCGTGACCATAGCACTATTTATCCAATACTTTAACCAAAGGTAACTTCAAGAATTAATTATCAAATATTTTAAAAGTTAATAGCCTACCATACAGGTAAAAATTAGTACTATAAAACTTCGACAAAAAAGGGCTATTTGTGTATCTATGGTCAACAGCTCAACACTCATTATTCACCTCAACTTGCTGCGTTCCAGATTGAGTTGATGTTGAAGGAGCTGGCTCTTCTGCAAACTCCTCTTGTTTATCTTTTGCTGGACCATTTTCATTGTTTAACATAGATTTATCGAGCTGAGAAGTTTCAGGCAGCTCTTCTTCCTTTTGCTGCAGATCTGTGGATTCTTTATCCTCTTCTACTTGATTATTTTCGACCGGACTTTGCTCTTCCGTAGACTTATCACCCACTGCGTCTCCAGCTTCTACTGGAGGACTCAACTCTTCATCCTTTTCATCAGTCTCTTCCATGGGAGTTTTGGCTTCCAGAGTCTCAATCTGACCTTGAGAAAGATCATCCTCTTTTATTACACTTTCATCATTTTTACCGCCCTGACCATCAACTTCATTTGAATCTGATGTAGAAACTTCGTTTTTATCTTCTGTTTCATTATTTTGCTCTGGAGCACTAATCTCTTCCTCTTCAGGATCATCTTTAACTTGATCATTAATTTCCTCTTCTTTTGTCGAAGTCTTCTCTTCTGTTTCATCCTCAGCATCATCCTGGTCCTCTGTAGAGGACTCTGGTTGCGAAGTACTTTTATCTTCCCCATCACTTGGTTGTTCTTCTTCTGTTTCAGATTGCTTGGTAACTTCATCGTTCTTCTGATCTTGGTCATCTGTTCCATTCTCAGGTTGTGAAGCCTTCTCTTCGTCAGATTGAGCTTGTTGAGCAGGATCCTGATCTACTTTTTCCGCATCATCTGGATCGCTCTGCACATCCGCATCTTTCGCTTCAGGAACCTGATCATGTTCATTTTGATCCTCTTCCTTTCGATCATTGCTATCTTCTTTTCCGCCACCCACATCCTGCAGAACATCCTCACTTCTTTGATCTTTATCTTCCACCGCTTGATCAGTGGTGATCCCAGTTGGTTCTTCCACCACGATTTCGATCTCGTTCATATTCGAAGCCACAGTAATGGATGCTGGGGATGTGGGAAGGTGTCCTGGAACAAACATTATCAAAATACGGATCGCAACCGAAAAGTGAAAGTAAAAGAAACCGTATTTTCTATGTTAAATTACACTAATTAGCCATATATCATAAACGAGTTGATGCATTAAGCCATAATTAGGACTTAGGAATAGAAATACTGTAATGAGGCCTCGTGACCTGTGAAACTTTAAATATTTTAAACCATCCAAAATATCTTTCAAACCATCCACAATATCTTTTAAACTATCCACATAATCATTCAATCATCGGTATTCCGATGCACCTGCTATGTGAATGGATGGATCTTTAAACACCACCTCATACTTAAACATAGCATAGCATGCAAGTTGCCATTTAGTTTCTCACCATTCGTGTCTGTGCTCCCGACTCCAGTGATCGCAGATATCCCTCCCTGATCCTGGCTCATCATCTCGGAGCTCTTGTACTCCTCATACATTCGCTCCATGTATTCCTTGTGTGCGTGGAAAGACACCTGCAGAACAAAAGCTTAGTGACAAAACAGAACAGATTAGAATGGACCATAAACAAAAGCGATATATATGTAGGGCGTGACTAAGGTAGAGGCTGGTTTGTAGATGTACAATGAACAGTAGGGGTCTTAGGAGCAGGTCACACTTATAACCACCCTATTATTGTGGACATGGAAAATAGCAATAATGTTTATTACTATCATTGATAGAGGACTAGATTTTTAAATGAGACTAAAGAAAGGTCGTTGTTGTCATTGACTTTACTTTGGCTTGTTAAGACAAATGCTGGGCAATGAACAACATAAGTTGTGTCAATGAAATCAAAACCACCATCACTTACTTAACGAATTAGGCTCTTAAGCTTAACTTATGTAGGTGGGAAAACATCACCCCAAATTATATACAAAAATAGATTAATTTAAAGGTTTTGGAATTTTACTTTAATACGTAAATAACCAAAACAAAAAAATCCTTATAATTTCACACACCTTCGAATGCACAATTGCCAGCGTATCAACCCACACTCTCCAGCCACCCCACTCCAGTTTGATGGCGTGGTAGAGCAGCACTTTGAATATGCTGTATATCAGCTCCTGACAGTCCCTCTCCTGCACGCTGCACGGCTTTAAGTATCCGAGCTCCAGCATCCAGTCCTGCCACACGGACTGCTGGAGGAGGATGCGGCGGTTGTCGCGGCTCATCTGGAAGAGCAGGAGCAGGTCGTTGAGGTATGTGAGCTTGAGCTCCATCGTGTGGGGGGAGGAGCACTGACGAAGGATGGTGCCGATCACTTTCAACATAACTGCATGAAAAACGGACGTTATGGATAAAAGAAGTAGGGAATTATAAAGAAGTGACTAGGGGAAAAGTTTGTAGAAATGTACGATGTGATAGAAGCATGCACTGTGTTTGTTCTTAGTGCAGGAATACTTCTTAAAAGCGTTCTAGTCCATAAAGCGGCCAAAACTGAAATATGTTACATATTTCTCTTATTCTAATTTCAACTTTACTTAAAACTTGGTTTTACACATTGTAGACCAAATAATCATCTATGTCATATGCCAATAGCAAAGAATTTTATATTGAAACAACAAATAATATCATCTCAGGTGTAAACCATTTCACCAGGGGTAAAACGTCCATATACAAATATTCTGTAACTTCATAAAAAAGGCTATGTTTAACCACACTAAATTGTTACATTAACAGGATGTTAAGCAATTACCAGAAATTCCCATTGGCAATGATACCTTTTTGTATAATACGTAATCTCACCTGGATTGCTGATCAAAGTAGTGGCTGAGGGTTCACTGTGGCATTTTTGCAACAATTGCGTGGACGGCTCTTCCACTAGCACCTCATACATGGCATTGTATGTGGTCAATGAGAACTCGTCAGAATATAATAGCAATCTCTCGCCCACCAGCATGAACAAGCTCTGTGTCTCTAGCAGTTCGGTTTTGCGCCTGTGCGAAGACAATAAGTGGTAAAATCAGGATTTTAAGACTGAATCCGGCTGGTCCGGATAGTTGACGTTTTGGCACATCCCTACTAAGAATACAGAGATTCATAATGTCACACGAAAACAATAGTTACTCCATTGAATTTAAAGAAATAATCCGCAACTCGTGGTGTAATTATTTATTTAAAAGGCGGTTTACCAAATTGTAATAATCGTAAAGCAATTCGCTTTAATGGTATTTGCTGCTAAATCCAATCCTGCATTGTTCTTAACAATTTGCTTTAAACTTTTAATTAAAATAGGGGCTATAATAGGTCCACATGATGAAATATGTAATGGTATTTGAAGAAACTTTTATTTAGAAGTCACAAAAAATTTGGGAAAAATAAATTAAAACACTTAGAACATAGATCCACATGTTTGTGTTACTTTAGCTTGTTAGGCATAGTAACCAGTGGTAAACTTACAATCACAATGAACTATTGCCAACCAAAATGTGTAGCCTATGTATTTAAATTAATGCAATATGAGTTTCTTTTATCACAAACAAGTTCTAAGTTTTCTGATTGCCAAATAGATAAGTTCCTCCCAAAAATAAGCATGCAAGTATGGTTCCCTCAAAAAATAAGCATGCAAGTATGGTTCCCTCAAAAAATAACCATGCAAGTATGGTTCCCTCAAAAAATAACCATGCCAGTCTGGTGCCCGCCAAAACTGACCATGCAATATTGACGAACGCTTACTTGGTGTTTAGATTCTTCAGAAAATATGCGAGGAGCTTCAGCGCGTGGACTCGCACGCTTTCCGAGCGCGACCCGAGGAGCTTGAAGATGGCGACGACCCCGTTTCGTTGATCAAACACCGGGGCAACTGTCCCTCCATGCTCGCTTACCATGGCAACCAGCAGTTGGAGGACATCAAGAATGTTTTCATCCTGAAGAAGGGGAGGCTCAAATTTGCTTGACGGTTTTGAAATATAACACGGATAAGTTACAAGGTTTATATATTGAGGCTGTTCATAATTTCGGTTGAATTTAAAAGAAAGAAATAATTAGACAATTGTTTAAAAATTACTTTAATTAAAATCAGGTACAATTATATGATATTGTGATAAGTCCTATGTATTGCCAGAAACAAGTTCAAATTGTTTATGATGTTAAGTGATGTAAATTAATGGAAACAACTTAACCTCAGCAGAGATGAATATTATTTCAAAGTTCAAACAATGCATGTTATTTCATATATTGTGACAAAAATCTAGAGTTTTTAAGTACAATTGCAAAAGCAGATGAACGGATGGTGCTGTTATAGTCCATTCACAGTAATTTAGTAACACAACTTTCGAAATACATATGCATATGGAGATGTTACTTTATATAACTAAGAAATCAAAATGGCTGCGAATGACATAGGTTTAAAACACATTGCCAAGTTTTCGATTTTTCAATCTGGCGATGGAAAGGTATAGTTGTTGATATTAATTGGTGAGTCAATCACTTAGATATACAATAGGCACTTATTTCCTTGCGAGGAAAATTGGGGTAAACAAACCTCGTGCATTGTAAGCAAGTATCCGAGTATAGACTGCAACTCATCTTCTAAGATGCCGCCCGTTCGAGTGACAAGTTGTTTCAGAAACAACAAAATAAACGCTCGTATTGACAAGATCTCATCTTTCGCTGGCCGTGGACCGTCTGGTGAGGAAAAGTAATGTCAAAACGATACTTCTATTCACAATAAATAAGTTGCTGTCTCACGTAACCTTACTTAGCCACAATAACAGTGGAATACCAAGGTGGGAAAAATGAAAGTGTGGTATTGTTATTTTTTAAAGCTATATTTACAATGCATAAAAAACAGGATTTTACAGTTTGCACACATTTTAATGGGTGGTACGCATCCTTTCACTTACAATATTGACAAGGGGCCGAAGGTTATGATAGTTAATTAGTAATTACAATATTAAATTGTTTATTACATATTTCCACAGTTTTAAAGTGCATAAATTGCCTCTACTTCCTAAAAAGAAGGCATTCCCCACCTAATCCCTTCGGGAGAACTCCGGATCTTGGCTGAGGGTTCTCAACCCAGTAGTAGTGTTTAAGTGCATGAATCAGCAGTAACACGGTGCTGACTCGGCGTAAGTTGGTCTGGATGGTAGGCGAGGAAACAAACTCGGTGGCGAGGAAAGTATACAACGCAATTTGGACCTGCATGGAAAAATTGTTAGAACTGGAATTATTAATATTTGAATAACACTTCAAATTTACGAGGGTGAAAATACATTCTTTTTAAAATAAAATACTTTTTTCAAATAAAACAAGTAAAAAGGATTGAGTGATTAAATTTATGTCAAAATAAAGTTGAGCTTTCATTTTACTGGAAAAAAATCATAGACATTGTTCTTTTTAATTACAACCCTCCTAGCCAAAGTACTAAAACAGCTTTTATTGTTTTTATAGTAAGTGGCTTTAGCAAGGTACTTCAATTACACGCAATTGTGCGCTTGATAATGGAATTGAATTACAGAATAAAATGTATAGCTGTGAAATGAGTTACTTTGCTTTTTTCACTATACTTCAGTAATTTATGCTTATGCTCTTGAGAGACCATCTAGTTTTATTAAGTATGAATTTTGCTTATATGACATAATAATGCACTTTGTTTGGTGTGCAATTCACTTTTCTACAACCGAAAAAGTAGATTTTTGGAAGCATATTTTTCAGGAGCAATAAATACAAGTCAATCATTCTGACAATTTGTTTTCTAACATGGTCTAAAACAACTCTTATTTTTGAATTAGTTACGGTTCGTGCTTGTTTGTACAAATTGGATTTATTTATTTATTTACTATTAAGACATTTGTGAGCGGTGCAGAGAAAACTTTCGGTTAAGTGCATTCTACAGAGAAATAGTAAAAACAGCCATTTGTTTATGTAATAGCGGGACTTTAAAAAAACCTTACAAGGTTTTGTACCTTTTTCCTAAAAATATATGTATTGTTGTATAATTAAGGCTGATTAAGAGATAATATATATTTCACATTATACCTCATTTGACAACATCCCGAATCAATTACAACAGTAAACGGTATACTGGGTGGATGGTTTTCGCCTGGCTCACATAATATAGTAGATAAATTAAACAAGTACAGCTTGTACCAGGAATGCATTTAAACATTTAATTCCTGGCTCACTTAAATGGATAACACCATCCCAATTCACACAGTTTTGTAATAACATCCTAGTGCACTTAAGCAGGTGACAAACCTCTGGTGTGGTGTGTATCCAGAGAGCAGGATTGAACAAGATGTAATCACAGAATTGCCGCATCAATGCAGAGCCGGTGGATAACTGGTCCAGAAACTTGGCCATCGCCATAATCGTGTCCAGAACTCCCACTGAAAAATGCACAACATTTGGTTTGAGTGGCCTTAGATTGAGGGATTCAATAATAATTGTTTTTATACAAAATATGGATTAAAAAATAAATGTTTTTTGCACAAAAAATAGAGTCAAAAATGAATGATTTTATACAAATTATAGAGTCAAAATTGAATGTTTTTATACAAAATATGGATTAAAAAATGTCTGTTTTTGTACAAAAAATGGAGTCAAAAATGACTGTTTTGTTTAGAAAACTTTTCAGACAAATAAATGTATTTATTATTTTAAAAAGTGATAAACATTAATTACAATGTCTTTTTTTTAAGCGCCTGAACAAACTATATGCATAACAGTTGCGAAAAATGTTTATAAATTATTCAAGGAAATTAAATACATACGGTGTTCAACCTATCACACGTCACACCCATTTCTTACTTGTTATGTGATCCTTGTGGGCGCGCTCAAGTAGCGTGCCAATAACGAGAAAACCTTTGCCGTGCAAAACCTGTTGTTGTGTCTTCACTGAACCTTGTAGCAGTTGAAGCAGAAACGTAAGAAGTGTAGAACTGTGATAAAATGTACTTTACGATACCTGTAAATTAAGCCCGGCTTCCCATCTAAGAGGATATAAATCAACCAATCATCCACACACTGTAGAAGTGTAGGTAATGTGTTTTTTCTGGTTAATGGGAGACCACTCGTGACAGCCAATATTTGGATGTTTTTGTTGGTGACAACATTATTCACCATGATCACAGTGTTTGTTGTTCATTATACATTGTTTCACTTCATTCATTAATTACGGTTTTTATATACTTAGTATGTATGTATTACATTATAATGGTTACAATTTTACAGCCATAAATGCTGTGTCAGAATTAAACGTCAATATTTTTGGGTGACTGTTGTCCACCTATTTGCTTAGTTCACCACTGGTAAAATTAAAAACCAAACCGGTGTTTTTAGTTTTAACCTGATAATCTAATTTTACTTAAGTATACTTGCTAAAGAGCTAAAACATTTATGGGCCAAACATTTTCAGTCCATTTTTCTCCGTTATAGTTTAGATCGAAGCTTACCAGACAGAAGTATCAACCGAGCCATCCTTTTGCTTGTAGTTTAGCTGGGAAAATAGAGGAAAGAGGACCTCTGCTCCACCCACTGAATGCAAGGCGCTGTGTATCGAATGGGTCACAACTGCTTTTACACCCTGTAGAACAATAAGGTTAAGCATTAACATTCTTTGGGAAAAAGGTTGTAATATGCTTTAAAATATTACAAATATAAGTTATAAAAATTATGTTATTTTTAAAAAAATATTAAAACGTTTTCCATTTAAATATTTGCTTTTGAAAAGTATGAAAAGCCTATATGAATTTTTCTAAGGATGGATCATGGTCAAGTGAAAACGGTGTACATAAAAAACAGTCCACGATACAAAAAATGATGTGAAATGAACTTACCGGCAACATAAGTGCATGTGGGTTATGTACGAACCATCGCTGTGCCTCGCTAGAGTTATCTCGGTTTGATTTTGGGGAACATTCTAGGCAGAGTTGCCCATCCGTCGATTTCGGGTTGTACGCCAGCACGAGGGAGTCAGAGAGCTTGCTATCTTCGTACAAAACTTTCCGGTGATGGTTGGCAAGCAAGTGGTCACTTTCGGTCGAAAATTTAAACTGGTTCTGTGAGGTGTTGAAGTTAGAGCACTAACCATCATATCTCAGGAAGGTGGGTTAGGAGAGCATATGTGTATTAAAACCAAATGCAAAAACAGTTGAAAAAAGGAATGTTGATGAAGTCATTTCAAAATTCAGTGAAAACCTGACCAGGATTTTTAAACTTCAGAATATAGCAATCCTGGTAACTGAATACTACCGTAAATCAATAAATACTGAAAAAGGTTAGTTCAATCTATGTTAAAATACAAAGAATTTTTCAAACTTATTTTTGGCTTAAGATATATTTCAACTGCATGATATAAAAAAATAAAATATATTAAATAAATAAGTATATGACGGTACCTTATAACTTGGGCCAAGTTGGTAGAGTGCATAGGCTTGTGACGGACTGAGAGCCTCGTTGAATACATAGGTGGCGGCAATTTGGCCGCAAAATACTCGAGCATCATCACCAGTCTCAGCCGAACCAAGAAAACATTTGTCGTATTGCTGTGGATTGGAAATTATGGATTGTCTTATATATCTGCCAACATTAACTAAATGCACATCTATATTTAAATGCAGTAGCCTTACAATTTACCGACCTCCTAAATTGGTGAAATTGACACAGACATAAAAAGAGCAGTATCATGATTGCATGTCAGAAATATCTTAACACTCTGTGTAAGTGCTTATCAAAAAAACAAATTACTAGTTACAAGCGCAAGAGTTTTTTTTTCTTTAATTATATGAAGAGAACTAGTCCAAATACACCCTTGCCCTAAAGTAAAAAAAATGTTAATTTTGTGTGGCAAAAAAGTGTTTACACGCAAACGATGATTCTGATAAAACTTATCAGACCTGAACCTAAATTCTTTCTACACCGGGATGGATCAGGTACAAAACATGAAATGAAAAAACTATTTATTTATCAGACCATATACTTGACAGCATCATGCAAATAACACGAGTACTCCAATCCATATATTGGTTTTATCTAAGACATCGTTAACACCAGGTTTTGTAGAAAAAGTTTTCCTTAACAGTAATTATTACAAATTCTCACTTGTTGACAATGTAAATAAATTTAACACACAAGTCCATTGATTATAGATTTTATTAAGTCTGTCTTTAAGCAAGAAGGCCAATTTAAGTTTAATAAAGTTTGTTTGGACAAGCAAACTGTATGAAAATTGCACTCACATCACTGCCTCCAATGGACCAGTTCATCTCGCTGTGAGATACGAGTTGCCCATTGGCGTAACATTTGATTTCACTCGACCTCCATCGATTGTAAATGTGAACCACTGTCACCATGTACCACTGTGTTAAAGTAAATTATTTGTTACTGCTTCAGTACTATTGATTCTTAAATGGAAAAACATGTCAGTCAGATTTAAAAAAATATTTTATTTTGCAGACGTTGGCTCATAGTTATTTTTTGGTTTCTTAAAATCCTTTGATTCAAATTAAAGAAAAAGGTATCTAGGTGGATTTTGCAGCTGGCTTGATTATTAGAGCTTGAACTAAGCCGTCTTAATGAAAGGGTACTGGTAGAGTAAACACAGGAAACCAAATCAGAGGAGATAACAAATGAGTGATGGAAAAGTACCTGAAAGCATTGTGACAAAACACAAAACAAATATCCATTAACCTGTGCTGAGAAAAATCAGTCACAAACTTTTGTTGACGAAATATAATCATGTATCAGTTTAGAAAACAGAAAATAAATTTAAATGCACACAACTGACCTTTCTTGGTTTAAATTCGAACTTGAGACAATGTTGGAATCCCTTTCCCCTACTCTTCAGCACTGTGACTATGAAGCAGTTGCCAACAAAATGACCGGAGTAACCAAGGCCTTTGCTGTTTCTGAAACTTTGAGTAAAAAATTTGTAAGACTTTAATCGAAAATTTATATAATATATAAAAATGAAAATGTGATTTTTGAAGCATAAAACTAGTATAGTATTTGCTTATTTATTTATTGTTAATCCTTAATAGTTGTGTTATTTATATAACTGCTCTATTGTAATTTTTAACGGCTAAGGGTACTTATTTTGATTAATCTAAGCATTCTGAAGTGCTCAGTTCAAACAATGCCCAAAAGGTGTTTATATTATTTATTATATTTGCGTGCTGTAAGAAAAAAGAAGACTATGACACCAGCAGTTCAATGTGGCGATGCATTAAATATTCATTGGTTGCATTCCCCTTAAAAAAGACTGCAGATAACCTTCTTATCTGGTGTAGCATCAAATTTACAGTAACGGTTGCACTTTTTCTTGTATTGAGAGAAGTTTACTGTGAACCACATTATCCGACTCTGATGTCGGTGTGGATTTTAATTATAGTTAACTGTTAGTGGGGTTCTGATTTATGACTAATTAAAAAAATAGGTTAAAAAAATCAAGGGGTAAATTTGAAAAAAATTAAAAAAATCAGTTAAATATAAATCAATGATTGTCAAAATAAAAATCATAATTCTTAGATATTTTATATATATTTTATCATATATGTTTTTTTTTAAATACTAGACTTGTTTTATTTATTTTGTAATAATGTTTTTAAAATGTTTAAATTTTTTCAATATTGTTTTTAAAATGTTTGTATTTTTCCAAAAATATTTCACAATTTGTTAGTAAGCCTTATTATGGAAGAGATTACACATTATACACAAAAACCCAAAGAATTAAGGTCATGCTATTATTACAGCATGCATGTGCAGTGATTAGGTTGGGTACAGTAGCAATTGTCTAAAGACGATTAATGGATTTAATCTATAATTGCATCTGCCAAACACCACGCCTACAACAGGTGCACATCATGATAAACCTAATTACATAAGACTGTTGTGGTTATTAAACATAGGTGGATTTCACTTTTTGTATGGAATTGGTTCAATATTGTAATCATGTTTAATAATGTATTGTTTATATATATCTTATCTATGTCCTAATTATATATGTATAGATATCAAATTTGTACATAGAAAAGTTTTTTTTTTCATTTATATCTTTATGTAATATACAACATAAAATAAACTTTATGTACAAATTTGATTTAGACAAGGTTGGTTACATTTTCTAAAATCGTTTAGTCGCTATATGTTGATTTTAATTACTGTGTGTTTGATGGTTGCTGTTTTATTTTCAGTCGCTAAATTGTTTTTAATGAGTCAGTTTCAATCAATAGGCCTCATAGTAGATACACACACTTCATCTAAACTAAACATTAACCAAGTTTTTCATATATCACAAAGTGTAAGTAATTATACTGTTTAATCCTTCACCCAGTTTGGGACACGAACACTAATTTAGACAGGCTTTATTGACCTTTGTTTACTATCGGTATGAAAATTTGTTGAATGTTTAATGTCTGATAAATGCAAAGTTTGCATTTTTTTGACTTTTTATTGGTTTCAGTGTAACTTCACTATGAGAAAAACAGTGAATGCTTCACTTTAAGAGCATAAGTATGATCTCCGATAAAATGTATATTTTTCTAATTATTCTGAAACTTCTCAAAAACAAATGTTATGCACACAATCGTTTCTATGTTTTTGACATCTTACAAACCGATGCATTATGATTGGAAAGCATAAATTTCAAACCATCAAACTTACCAATATAAGTACGGCTTGTCCACATCCAATCGTAGACTATTAAGCGGATCCATTCGAAACCATGTGGTGAATGTGAAGCCATTTGAGTACGGCCACGCTTTGAGTGGTGGCAAAGCTATTGCTGCATTGTGCCTTCCAGGGAAGCTGAAGAAGCAGTCAGGGCCGTGTCTTTCTGTGGTTGCTTGGAGCACTCCAAGCAGTTTTACAGCATGGACCGGCTATGGGAAAAGATACTTAAGAATGAGAATCCCCATAAATAATCTTAATTGGATGAAATTATTTGTTGGATGTCTGTGTCTTTAAGTGACAATGAGTTACATACCAGAAAAATCTATCTGATAATGATTACCTAAAAAATAATAAAACTATGTTTTAATTATTCTATATTTCGGGTATAATAAGTTTAGGACTTACCGACATTTAAAATTTATATACCAATTACCAGTACTGCAGTGTTACTTTTAAACATACGAGTTAAATTAAAGGCTGAATTACTTCAATCTTTAGAGAAAAAAATTCAAGAATGTATATTAAGATTTTATCAAGAAACGAAATTATTTTTTAAATGTACCCATTTATCGCCTTCTGCTCTCAATAAGCTTAAAAGTTTCTTCAATTCCTTGACTGAGATGTTGTAACTTGCAAGCAGACACAACATATCCACCAACAATTCTGCACAGATGACAACAGTATGTTAAAAGCAAAGAATAACTATGAGATTAATAGTACAGCATGAAAATTGTACAAATACAAATTTTGTGATTGTGATCAAAATAATTCTCACCTGATATCACTTCATTTGCATCATGCAACACGTACAGTAGTTTTTGAAGCAAGCCAACTTCCACACAAGCCTGTAGATTCCGGTATGACTTACGGCATATTCCTTTGAATGTGCTCCATATTTCAGCCTAGAACCACAAAGACAGTGTTTTGTATATGTCAGTGTATCAGATTATACATGACCGCAAGGAATTTTTTGTCATGCCCTAAATTATATATGATACAGGCCTAGATATTCTAGTAGATTTAAATTTTGTGATTTATAAAATTTAAAACTGTTGACATAAGCTGCATTTGACAACAATTATAGACAGAGTGTACAACATGGATAAATCTATAACACAAAAAAATTAACTATGACAAAATATAATACAGTTTGAACAACTGCTTTCCCTTTTTAAGTTAGGCCTATATAATATTATCATTACCGGATTAGCAATCATTTATTTTTTTTTTTTCGAACCAGTCAACCGACAGCAGGCCTATGTCACTGGCCTTTGAACATACCTGACATTGCACTGAGCATATCTCCATAACATCCAACATGTACAAGATACACTGCTCATCGTGGATTATGAAATTTATTTCCAAATCAAATTCCCCACCAACCAACTGAAAAGATAATGATATTGGCATTGATCAAATAGGAAAACACTGAATAAAGTGCAAATAACAACCTAACCTTACACTACAAATTATTTTTTATATGAGACAATTATGCCACCTCATATGGTTTATTTTAAGAGGTAAACAGTGCTGTCCCTTTCTATTATTAGTTCAATTTAATTTGTTTTTATCTAAGCCATGCCATATTGAAAAGGTTAATATATTTTTCTGCTCAATAATAACTCAAAGATGCTGCTCAATAATTTATAAAAAACAAGCTATTTTAAAACATGTTAGCTAAACGGTGTTCTGCAATATGTTAGTTGGAAAGGCAATAGACATACTAGTTGTCCCATGTTTTTCGACAACCAAATATATTCTAGTAAGTTTTTTTACAATCCACCAATAATGAATTTTCTGAGTACCGGTACAGGCTGAACTACTGAAGCACATCACACAGTATATTAATTGATACAAAATGATACTCCCCAAACAAACGTACCAGATTAAACACGGTGTCTACGGTATCCTTGTCTGATACTTCCACGGCTTTGATGAGAGATTTTAAAACTTCAAACTTAGATTTTGAAGTCTTGGCAAGTGCCCCAACATCTGTAAAATGAGCTGGCACTTTTACCTCTTTGCTTCCAACATTCTCAGATGATGGTAAAACCATTTTCTTTGTGGTTTAAATCTGTAAGCAATTTGGAAATATTCCGATAGCAGAATTATTTACCAAATTTAGTGTTTCTTTAAATCACGCATTACTATCTTGACCTAAGTCTTTTTTAAAACATAAAGGAATATGTTTAACCTTTAGCAATAACAATGGTGTGAGGGTAGCATGTCCACCGGTAATGGTACACATTATAGTATAGTAGAATAGTTTATGCATTGTCCTGCCACGCTGTCCCACAGATCAGTGAAAACAGTCAGATTACCTCTATTCCCCCGTATGGAAAGTACGTCAATTTTCGACGAGATCTCGAGTGTGCACGCGCCAAATATTTAAGTGTACAGTGTGCAAACGTCTAAGAGTGCACACTTCAAGTGTGCACACAATCTCATTTTCATTACTGTTTTACGAAAATCTTTAAAAAACATATCATTCTATCCTCAATTTTTCGTGTCCGTCAGCTAACGTATCTATCTACGTAACAAAAACGTTGCTGACAGTAAATTACCAGAGGTCCAGAGGTAGGTTTGTTGAAAATTATACGATGTTTATGTTTAAACATCGCTAGCTTGCGAGCGTGTGTGAAATTACTTAAGTGTGCAAAGACGCGGGGGTAAAAAAAACTCGAGTGTGCAGCTGCCGTACTTTCCATACTGGTCTATTCCAATGTCTGTTTACCATGGCAACACTAACAAAGGAAGGAAAATTTTTCCGTAAGTATTTTTATTGTGTTATATAAAAATAAGACATTTATTCAGTATTATTAAAACTTATTTATCTAATAATTTAAGGCAAAGTCTTGCACTTGCACAAGGACACACGTGATTTCATGGAGGCTGGTTTCTAATTCAACACATTTCGGCTCACGGTCCAACACATACAGCAACAGCTCTCTGGCACACAAAATATCTATAAAACATAAAACACCATTAACTGCTTGATGCAAAAAATAAACGATAGATTTCCCTACACATAAACACATTACATCAACACAATATTTAGCATTTTAAATAAAATGGATACAACGTAGCCTGTCACATCGCATTTTAAATAGTGTAACAGGTAGTTCTTTCACTATACATAACACAAATCGTAAAAGTTACAATGTTATAAAAACCACCGGAGAGAATTAAAAATGAATGAAATTATTATTTTCGTACTTAGTTCTTAGAACATGAATAATAACTGTAAAATAAAGAAAATAATATTTTTCGATTATCTGTTTTAAGACCAACCGGCGTCGCGTTTATAATAGAAATAGTACAAACTTTTTATATGGTAATTTCGTCGTGGAATAGAAAGTGTTCCGGAAAATAAAATGCAAAAGCCGTATTAAAAATTATCATTTAACCTAAGCTCCACCTTTGGAAATGTTACCAGTATCATACCATTATCAACTAATACCGATGCCAGTATCAAGTAGGAGGAGGAGGAGGATATTCATGTTTATCCCCGTGAATGGGAAAACTAAGGGGGTTAACACACGGGCAATCGTCGGATCACCCCGCGCCCATCGTCGGGTTACCGGATCTATTGCAGTGTGTTGTGTATGAAAGACACGTTCCTTTAATTTGGTAGAGCCCATTAATCCGCTGGGTTCGGGCAATGTCCTTAAAGTGCCTTGCCCAAGGACACATCCGACTAGCTAGCGACAAGTTTCGCGCCTGCAACCTTTCGATTGAAAGGCGGCGCACTTAACCGCTAGACCAACGGGCCGAAAATAGAAAGCGTTTGTCATTTTTTTGTGACTAAGCACCGTTTAGAGATCAAAGTAAGAACATTTAAACAAGTCTCATAACATCATCTTACAAACTATAAACTTACCTCAATGAAACTGGCATTTTTCTTTAAGAAATACTTTTGACCATATGTTTCTGTGATACCTCGTCTCCTTGAAGTGCAAGTGCCATTTATAAAATAAAACCACCATCTTCTTTTGCTTTAAGGTTGGTCGGACTGGCCACGACCATGTTTAACAAATTCGCACACCTGCACTAATGGAATGTCGTATAAAAGTTCTTAGTTCGTTTTCCATTTAAGGAAGTGGACTGGTATATGTGAGACTATATGTGTCTAACTGCCCCTGGAACAATTACACCTTGCAGGCGGCACACCACCGATCGACTCCATCCTCCCGATTAAGACGCGGCCTAGTCATCCCAATCCCATCCGACCAGCCTTACCCCTCCCTGATGTTGACATTTATAACTTTTTTTCTACGAATTCCTTTTTTCAAACTAACGTCACACATATTTTATATATATATATTTTATGGGTTTAAAATATATTGGATTTTTATAGCGTGTGTGACGGGGGAGGACGTGCAATCCTGTCCCAGTGGAAGAATACCTAAGAAAAACACGCTATTAATATCCTAATATATATGAGAACCCGAAAGCCCTCTAAGGGCTTCAGGAGGCAGGAAGTTACCGCCCTGGAAGTGCTGGCAAATTTTATCGTATCGTTTTAAATCGCTGTGGTGTTGCGTGGTTAATGCGAATAAAAGTACACATATGTGAGTAGTGGGTTTATAAGGACGTGAACTTTATGATATTTCTCCTGTCCATTTACCGTTTTAGTAACACTGTATTTATATAACGAATACGAAAAGCAAAACAGAAAAATTACCATTTGTTTGAGTTGTTTTAAAGCTTACTAAAAATAAAAGAGTCTAAGCCACCTGATAAAATAGATTTTCTTACAGTTTTAAATAAATATTTTGGTACGTTTAAAATAAAATGGTGGGTTTCTGAAACAAATAAAGCCGTTTAGTTTTAACTGACTACATCGTTTATAGTGCTATATGGCAAATTAAGTTAACTCGTTAAAGGCAAATTGTAACGTAAATATGTAAATGTTAACATGTACAATTAAAACGGGCGACGACAAAAGTTGAAATGGCAAACCAAAGAACAGGCACGGCAGTGGTATTGCGCTGTATCGCACACGTATATCATTTGACCACAATACTTATTTGCAGACGCAGCACTCTTTCCTAGTGTTTTAATTACCCGTTTGTAAACATTGATACAAACAGTCGACTGTTATAATTGTTTTGTAATGATAACCTATACACAGTCAAGGCTGCGTTACATATTACCAATACAAATGGGTTATTATCACGGCGAAGTTCCGCCGTATTGGACTATATGCATCTTAGGAATATTATTACCATCCTGATTACATCACTATGTAAATAACGGTTGGGTAAAAAAATAGAAACAGATGTTCCTTTCACTAACTAATGGTCCTTAAGTATTGTTATTGACATAGGTCGATGTATTTATACCAAGAACATTTTACCAAAATGACTACAATCGAATTAATATAGCTGTAAGGTTGCTGAAAGAAAACTAAGAATTCTTGTTTGGGCAAACAATGAATTAAGGCATTCTTAGATAATAATATAATTGGTAAAAAACGTTTTTATGTACTGAATACACTACTAGTCATATACACAAAGACAAACTGTATTGATCCAAGCTATCCTGAAGGAAATTACATCATTTATTATTGCATACGAATGGAATTCGTAGAACTTCTTTATCTGCGCAAATGTAGGCAGTGGTAGGAGGTACATGACTTTACCAAGCTATAGTAACATGTATATTATTGTTAGGTACAGTAGCCTATGCCCTCCCTATTGAATTAAATAACAGTGTGACACTGCGTTGATACACCAGTCAGTAGAGTTGTTAGTTAGACGTGTAAACCAGGCCAGACATTTTATATTCACTTAAGGACTTTAGCATTGTGCTGTTACGTGTTTTCACTTCTATTATTATATTTAGAGTTAAATTCGTAGTGTGAAGTATTGATATGTAAAAACAGTCCTTAAAAGTCCTTCTTCCCCATCCTTGATGTGAATCACAACCTGCACTAATGGATAAAAACAGACAATTTTGAATTAATGTAGGGTTAATTTACTTAATATATAGCCTCCACTGTGGCATACAAACTATAGCTTTACTAATAAGACTTAATACCGACATCTTTGCTTTGCTTATTTGCTTTAGATTTCATTGTTTATTGCCTCACATAGAGTCAATTGACTCCACTGCAAATGAATAGGTTTTCTCGGCATACCCGTGTCACGCATGACTTTTGATAAATTAGACCTTTGTATCCTCCTTTGTCCCCCTTTGCCCCTGTGCGGACTTCAAGCACGACCGATATTTTAAAGCGACCAAAGGTCAATAAACTCTCTTAAGCACTGTGCGACAGAGTCTCTTCGACTCTCCATTTTCCATTTTAAACAAATGAAAAGATGCTGATTTGATTATTTCGATTGGTCGTATTTAACAAGTGGGCGCTATAGGTTATGTGCTGATTTCGAGTAGCTTGATCCTCGATACGACAAGTTTGCGTGCGGGGCCATAAAAATATGAAACAGGTCAACGTCATTCATAGCACAAGATAATCAGATTAATTTTAGCAGACAAGGGAATTGGCTGAGATAACTAGAAGTTGAAGGCGGATATAATCCGCTCGGAAAGCACATGGCCAGCTTCTAACTTTTTCATATTGTGATTTTGACGTTTCGTATAATGCAAATCAGCTTATATATAGTATCATTCAGTTGATGATGGTAGTCTGCTATAAATTTGCGTATGCTATAACGATAATGTATTTGAGTTACATTTAAAACCCAATAAGTCTCAATATGAACAGTCAGGCTAAAGATATTTCTACGATTACATTGTATCTTCACAGTTGCTTCCGGTGAATGCATAACATCTCGAAGACCTTCGTAGTGAATCTTAACTATTTTTTGTTGAACAGATAGGTGCTCATATATACATGTTGTTTACAGCCAAGGTTATCAGGTTCTTATTTCTAGGATATCCCTAACTTAAAAAATGTTTGAGAAAAAATGTTGTGCTCAATTTAAAGAAAGGTGCCAGGCTATTTGTGTCATTAAGTGACTGGCGTGAGCCCTTATAGTAGGTTTTATATAGAGATACAGTCACGCTAAGTATTTCAATTTAGCGAATAAATTACTAGACTATAGGTACTCGGATTTCATTTTATTAATGATAAAAACAATTTTATACAGATTTCTTGAAGCGAATCACAGGTCTTGACCTAAGTGTATTACACCATTGTCTCTTGCTTCATATAAAACTATAATATTTTTCTTGTTGTGTACTTATATTTCTTATGTCATCGTTTTTATAGTCACGTCTCACTGCATTTTCATTTGCACATCCAAACAAACCAATCTAAACAAAAATGAGTTACCCATTTTCAGATGGATTAACCGTTTAGTTCAGTTTTTAGACTATTTATTGTTGCCCTAGTAATACTTAATGACAAATGAAGAAAAAACACGGCACAGAAACATGGTTTAGCATTACGACTGCTTGTGGTTTAAATCAACTGAATTTGAAATTGGCTGCCGGCCATGTATTTTACGCGTTTTCTTACTGGAATGCTTTGATTTCTGCTTTGAACACTGTCTAAATTAAAATTGAAGTGATAACTGACAATCCTATTAATAACATTGCGCACTGCAGACAGAGGTGTTCCGAAACGTGATTTGGAATTTATAACTGGTTGTTTCTGCGTTTTATAGGGCGATTAACTTGGTCATTAAAATGTTTTGCTGGGTAACAATTGGGAAAATCTCCTTTCTTGGCACTTTGGGAATTTGGGGGTTTTAAACTCTCGGCAACACGACCGTTCACAGATAAAAGCCTTTTTTTAAATGTCAAGTTGTGCAAAAATCTACGACACCTTACGGCGGGATATTGAGTTTTTCACCGGGTCAGGTTCGTATGTAGGTCAGTGAACTCATGGCGCCCAGCGGATGCGCAGGTGCGCGGAATTTGTTGAGCGTTAAACTATTTTCGTAAAAATATTTAGAATTCTTTATACTTTTTATTATATATATATATATTTGTATATTTTGATTATTAAATAGATGGGTACTAACGAATTTTAATTGTATGATTTATGCCTACCACTTAGTACTATATTCAATACATCAACTTCCAAGCGTTAATGATGGTTCAAAACCGATCACACATTTGATTCCGATGCTGCATTCACAGAAGAAACGTTTTGTCATGCGTCCGACAAAAATGTTTTTGTCCTAAGCGCGTTTTTTTGTTTTTGTCGATTCACACCAAAGAAACGTTTTTCAATCTTACGTTTCTGGGTATACTGCAAGATCAGCGGTTACCAGTAAACTTAAAATGAACATTTTGAGCAAAGTTAATATTTAAAGCAATATTTAATAATTATTTTAAATTTTGGGACATTTCGTTAGAAACAGTAACATAACTTAACATAAATGTTTTGCGTAAATTTAACAATTTAAGAATATTGTATTATTCGTTTTAATTTTGAAACATTTTAGTACAAAAATCTCATTTGTAACTTGAAGTGGATTGAATATATTTAAATCCAAATTTGAAACACCTGAATATAACAAGATATAATATTCGCAGTCAAGGATGAAATCGCCAAAACGATCATTAGACTCTTTGTAACGTGGCTTGTATTAAATGCAAATAATGCCATTTATTTAATTAAAGTCGTGAGCAATTAGACTTGGTTTTATTAAATGATGTTTCCGTCCCATTTGTGGGTATTTAACTTGATGTTTAAATTTGGATATTTTCTTCAATCGTTTTCTGTCGCATAGACCTTAACCGATTTAGTTATGTTACTGTCCTGTTAAAGACCGAATTTTAAGATCTTATCGAAGATGGCGCGAGTTCTACCGGCCTACCGCATACGAATTAATTAACAACTTCTTTGCAATCTAATACATTGTCACATTGAAATCACTTCGCCATTCGTATACACTTGGGAATAAAAGTTGTAGTTAACTTAATGGCTGTAACAACGCCATATTGTTATTTTGCGCAATATCTGTCTCGTGTAAGAATTTGAATTTTTTTTTAAGTGACAGATTGTGATATTTGTCGTATTTAATTTCACTTGTGTCATGTGTATTATTAATAATTTCCATTACGAACAGAAATGTAGTTCATAAGTTAAATTAGCCTATTGTGTAAAATATTTTAAAAGACCGCAAACTTTGGTAACAACTTGACGTGATATGTAAGTTTAAGTTAGATGATGGTACTGTTAGAATTGCGCGTTTTTATAACTAGAAGTCCTGTCCTACGTCTGGTGTAGTATAGGCGTCGCGAAATAAAGTTTAACCATATTGTATAGTTCCCCTTGCCCATTCTAGACTTTCTGCTATATTTTGTGTTTTAATTATTTTAAATGTACTACTTACAAGCTGTATACAAAATAGGGCATTTTTATCTGTCAAATCAAATACATGTACGCCTATATTGAACTCTGGCTGTAATAGGGATTGATGCGTCAAAAGTACTAATGTGTATTAGAGCCAACATATAAACTATGGAATAAAAGCAAATGTATAACTTTAAAGCCTGTATTATTAATTAATTGCTTTTCCTTCTTTCGTTTGAAAAACACGCAATTTATTTTAGTTGAATATTTAATTATGAGAATAGAAACCGAAACTAGATTTCATTTTAGCTTGCACCATTGTTTTGCCTTTCTTGCACGTCCTTTTCGTGTCTGCGAGTTTAACTTGCATCTTAAGCCACAACGATTATGATATATACTATAGCCTATAGGGTTAAAATTCAATCTACGATGAAAGAGATTAAAATACATTGATATTAGGGAAAATATGCAACTGGACTCACGAACTACTTTAGATGTGTCACGCCATGTACAGGCAAGCGCTGGTGTATAATCATTACATACCGTATATGATGGCGAAATTCGCCGTCTTCTTTACCAGGAAATGGACTGTGGAGAATGTTGGTAAAATCTAACATAAGCCAGCACGAAATTCCGCAAGGGATTTTTGGTAATGCGAATAACGCCCGTGCGACCGCTGGTTGAATGATCAATACCAGTCGGAACTTTCCAGTGGTGCAATATGGATACTCAACATCACAGCTTAACTCTTGAGTTTTGTTTCCATACGTTGCAGTTTCTACATTGCGTCAATAGTCGTGAGGAATGTTTGCATTTTGTGTTCACGGTCCACGTCTGTCTACACGACAGAGCGTCATTTCCTTGAAGTTGTATGACTGATAAATGTGACTAATTAAAATGATTTTAGTATTATAAGGAGGTTAAATGTCAGCGTCGTACTTTTAGGGTACTTTTTATCATTAAGAGAACACGTTTTTTTATAAATTTTAATAAAGAAACTTCGCTTATTTGAAGAGCGCGCATTTTATAGGCCATTACAAGTTATTGCGAAGGACTTTCATACTCTCTGTACTGTAAAAAAATCTTTCATGACCTTATTCAACTTCTTTAACCATTTTTGGAAATTATATCTCACCGCATGTAAGTAAGATATCAGGCAAATCAGAAACTGTCAATTAGATATTTGAATATCGTCGTGATTGGAGTCGCCACTACGAGTTTTATAGATCCTAGACAGTGTTAAAAATTCTTCTTGTTTTAATATTCATTCTAAAGATATGGTATTTGTCAAGGCAGACAGGAAAAAGGGTCAACAGCTACATGTTGTTTTTTCAACTATAGTTCTTACTTTTAAACAACTAATAAGCTTTACTAAAGTAAAGAATTGCAGCTACGTAAATAAATCAGGAGGATTTTTCAGGTTGACTAGTTAATTTTAGAAATACCATGTTTAAAAATATCAACAAAATTGCGTTGCCTACTTAATCGAGCAAAAAAACTTTAATAAAACAAAACAATAAAACTTACTTTGATAATACGTAACGACCGAAACTTATAAATGCATCATAACAGTCATGTATATCGTTAGATTATTTAATCCTTATATTGAAATACCATATCGGATTAGTAACCGCATACTTCAAGTAAGTCCCGCTTTTCGACCTATGGAACCGACGACCATCTCCTTGGTGTTTGCTTTAACTATGTAATACCATTAATCAAAAAATGAGCGTACTGTTTTAACTACATGAGTTTACCATTGGGTTTGCAATGCTTCGTCAGCATTTGAAAAGATGAAAGAATTAGCACGAAGTTGAAAGGTGATTTAATGGTTTGTTTGCAAAGAAGGAGATGATAAAACAAGACGAGTAAATTACATTTAAAAAAAGGTTACAAGTTAGTCGGCTGTGCGAAAAAAAAACGTTAGACCAAATCACTTTATTCCTAATTCGTAACAGTGAATTGGTGTAACTTTCTGCATTCGCATTGTCGTTTTATCTAGTTTAGTAGTTTTTTTTAAGGAAGTAACATGCTCTCTTTTGAATATAGTTTTTTAAGGACTTAACACGTAATCAACTAAAGTGTTAGAGGGAAGCAATTGAATACAAGTTGGTAGTTTCCAAAAATGGTGTTTAATACAAAAGGCCATTTTTGTTAACGCGGTACGTTTGTCCTGTAGACGTTTTGTATGAGTAAGTGCTTGTTCAAAATTTACCACGCACAGCGGTGTGTTTTGAAGCGAAAAACAAATCCTAAGAGCAGTCGCAAGTAGGTTTCAAGGGTTTCTGACGTTGGTTGTAAACGCACACAACTTGCCTAGAGCGTTAAGGCAACAGTATCAGGCATTCTTTCGATGGTAAGCGGGACTGGTAAATAACTTAGTTTTTACTCGTGAGACATGTTAATAGCAGACTGTGTTAGTTGTAAAATTTCTAAGAAACTAGTGCGATAATCAGAAAATAATTGTTTTCATCGGTACTATGTAAACAAAATGTATTCACAGGTAGTTCTGTGTTAAAGTCCTTAAATTTATAGAATTTAGCCAGCTTGCTTAAAATCAGAAAGTTAGAGGCTTAAAATCAGAAAGAGGTAAGAGGTTTTTGCTGTCGCCATAACTCAAGTACATTACATCGCTCAAAATCACCAACCTAATACGTCACGGGTTTTCCCGATGGTTGCGGTAAATAACTTGTAGCGCGTAACTGCCCAAGGCAGCACCATTCACCACCTTTAATTCATTCTCAGATATAATTTTAGGCTTCAATTCAAACTATTCCCTTAAGTAATCATGAACACTGCACTGTGCTGCTTCGCTTTGATGGTTTTCATTGTCGCTGCTTCTGGACAAAGTAAGTGCATTGTATATAGATCTGTAATTCTGACACTGACTCTAAATCAGTAAATCGGACATGACGTTTGACAATAAATTCGCCTCGTATTGGCATTATTTTCTCCTGCTAAAGTGCAATGTAGTTGAAGTAGGTATTTGTTGAGTTTTGGTATGAATTTCGCCCGTTTAACCACAAACGTTGCGGAACGGATTTCGGTTGTTTGACATAATCGCTATACTAACTTCGTTTTAACAATCTAGCATTAAGTTTAATTTCGAACTATACATTATGTAATATTAAAAATGTGGGAAGCTATACATTAACAATCATGAAGTCTTCTGGTATATACTAAATATTCCGGTGTATCTTAGCACTGGTGGAGCAGGATCATGACCACCACGAGGATGAAACGACGTTCAATCACCTGGCAGAGATAACTGGCTCCTCCTCTGAGGATTTCATTGACATCCCGGCCATCGAAAATCTCCTAGCAAGACTCAAAACTAGAGTTGAATGCGCGGCCAATCAAGCATGCGAAACGGTAAGGTGTTTCTGCCAATTCGTCGATATCTGCCACGCAGGCCCGGTGCTAGGAACCGCGGGGCCCAATTAGAAATGTGATGGCGGGGCCCCTACTCTTCATAGCAAAATTTATATATATCATAAAATACATACCAGTACATACAAACTACAAAAAAAGACATTTAATACTTGCTATAAAACAAATTAAAGGTAATGTGGATGCTTATTTACGATATATTGTTTTACTTCGTCCGGCCCGTTGGTCTAACGGTTAAGTGCGTCGCCTTTCAATCGAAAGGTTGAAGGTGCGAAACTGGTCGCTAGCTAGTCGGTTGTGTACTTGGGCAAGGCACTTTACGGACATTGCCTGAACCCAGCGGATTTATGGGTTCTACCAAATTGAAGGAACGTGTCTATCATAATACAACACACTGCAATAGCTCCGGTAACCCTATGGTGGGCGCGAAGTGATCTGACGATTGCCCGTATGTTAACCCCCTTGGTTTTCCCATTCACGGGGATAAAGATAAATATCCTATCCTATACTTCCAAACATATACACAGTGGAACCCCGCTTACCTGACCACCTATGGGAACGTCATCAAGCGGTCGCGTTAGCGGGTTGGTCGTGTTAGTGAATTTTGCTTTAAAGCAAGTTGTGGTCATATGCAGCCAAAACGTTTGACTTTTTACTAAATTTTAACTAAATGTCATTATTTTTTGCAAAAAGATTTTAAACGACTGTTAGTTCTGAAATTTATATTATAAAATTTAGTTCTGTTTGCCACAATTTTCTTTGTGTGTGCGTACGCGCTCATGTAATCCTATTGTTTTGATCACAAAAGAAATTTAAACTTGTAATTTTGGTGACAAAAGCACATTATTGAGCACGTGTGGTCGCTTTAGCGGAGTTAAATTTGAACTTTTGGACCAAAAAATGGCGGTCCTGGTTTGGAAACCGGGGTGGTCGCGCTATTGAAACAGATGCAATGCATTGCCATAGTAAATTATTTGGGACCGCACTAAAGTGGTCTTGATAATGAATGAGGTGGTCGTCAAGCGGGGTTCCACTGTATTATATATTATATAGTTTATCAACCATATTCATTATGACGTAACAGGCAGACACACAAATATAAATTTGACTTAGTTACGATGCATAACAAATGATATTATGAGAAAGACTGTTATTTCACTTTTTATTTTACGTTTCAGTAGTATTTTAAACCTCGTAATACAGAAAGACCCCCGCTAGCGCGGGGCCCCTTCAAGGTGCGGGGCCCAATTTGATCTAATCGGTCAAATCGGCCTAAAACCGGCCCTGCTGCCACGAGTACATCGGGCATGTGTTTAGTACGCCTCGTTTCGAACTATGATTCGTCGCAAATTCGACTTTTGTATGGTGTGCGTTAATACTACTGTGCTAAAAATCTACCAGTGTAAGCTAATTAATTGGCATTCTGTGCTGCCATCTGCCGGTGCACCAAAATGAGTCACATTGACACAATTTCTACATATTGAGCCAATAGCGCTAATATCGAAACATTTAGATTTCAACTCTGACGATACCTTATAGGCTCGTGTTGCAAGTTTACTGAGATATAAAAAAATAAAAAGTTGGTCAAATTAATCCGTTCTAAACCCATGCCATTAAACCCCCAAACCCACCTTAAGCCTCCCAATTCACCCAAACCCACCTCAAGCCCCCAAATTCCCCCCAAACCCACCTCAACCCCACAAAACCACTCAATAAATACGCCATAAAAACTAATCCTTTTAAAAAAGATCATTTTTAATAAGATCACACATGACTTCGGATTGTATAGGATAGAATATTTATATTCTAGTAAATGGGATCACACAAGGGGCGGTGTCACACGGGCAATCGTCAAAATACCAGCCGTCGAGTTACCCTAGCTATTACATGAATGTGTTGGGTATGTTTAAGATGTTTCAGTTTTGCTAAAATCAATAATCCGTTGGGTTAACGCGCTGTATGCTTAATGCTTTTGACCAAGGACACAGCCGACTATAAGGTAGTGACCAGTTTCGAAACTTTAACTTTAACATTCGACTTAAAGACGACCCACTTATTTACCAAACTATTTGTCCAGCCTGACTTGTTGAATGGCGTTAAAATTTGACCAAGGCTTAGTATTTTTTATTTATTTTCAGTGTCTAACGTACGAAACGGTACGGTCCATCCTAAACATCAGCGAAATTGTCACCAGTTTTGACGAGCATGAATTTGCCAGACCAGCAGCATTGATACTTACAATGCTTGCAAATGACACATGCACGGGCATTGGTGAGTCATTTTAACTTTTTTGCGAATCTAACCAGCTCAATTTAGCCTAAACAGAGCAATTGAACACGACAACACACGAGAATTGGCTGAAATCATTAATTGATCACAATAAAGTCTGTGCAACTAACTATCTGTTACCTTGCTTCATACTCGGGGCAACTGTAGAATCATCCTTCGCATTTTACCATTAAACTTACTGACAAAGAAATGTTTATGACGCTGCTATTCAATGGCTTAATTGAAATGGATTGTTTAACAATTCAAAGTATTAATTAATTGCTTCACATTTGAAACATCTTCGATCACACGGTACCGTCCACGCGCCCTTCAACGTTAATCGTGAACAATACGTCATGACGGGATCCCACCCCCCACAATGACAAATCCGTCCCGACAATATAAAATCCTGTTTATGGTTAGAGCAAATAAATTGCCAGCTATATTGTATGTGTATACATATACCAGTTTTCAGTAGACCGTATAAACTGAGGCACTTATTTTTCGAACTCGTCGAGATTTCTACACTTTTACGATTTTGATTGATTTATACAAGTTCAGTCATTTTCACTATGCGTCTGCTGATTTCAATTATACAAATTTTCTACAGATTCCAATGTGGTTGGATCTTCGGCAATAATTTGCGGCCCTGACGTCATAACTACAATTAGATCCATTGCCCCTCGCTACCATGGCTCAGAAAACAACACAAAGGTAAAATTGCAAACTTGAGATGTTACGGTCATAGTTGTTGCAAAGTAGAAAGAAAGATTGCATTAAGGTATTTTTAAAAATAATGTAAGACCAGGTTAATTTAATCCAACTGCAAAAAAAATTATCCGTGACGAATTTAATTTGAACAAAGGAACCACGAAATTCCACTGGCGCCAAAACAATAAATTTATAAAGGATAACCCTTTGAGTCTAACTTTGTGTTATCTTGGCTTACATGCGCCGAGCAGTCTTGGTTCTCTCTCGTTTCTTCCGCGCTCCATGGCCATATCATACTTCTCCAGTTGTCGTAACAACCAATCGTTCCGGCGAGATTCACGCACAGGCTGAGGCTGTAAAACGATCCGAAATTTTTGCCCGATCTCCTGTACACGACAATAACCAGCACTGCGGCTGTCACGTCAGATAGAAGGCACAATGAAGTCAGGAGCACTGCACGCTTCACGCGTCGGAAAACGCGAAGGTAAGACTTGGACGAGCGAGCGAGCGGATTCCTCTTAAAAGTAGCATAGCCCTTGATCGACGTGCGCTTAAGAATCGGTCGCAGAAATAATCCAAGCAGACCGATCTGCATTACTGCACATGAACAGACCCAGCAGATGATCAACGACCGGTACACAACCGCAGACGCGTGATCGACCCTACAGCCTCCCGGTACGTGATACCTGTAGCGTACTAAAGTTGCAATCACCGTGGCTGTGGGTATTGAAAACAGGAACCAAAAAACAAGCAAAATGAAGCTTATTACTTGCACGACAGCATTATTAAGCGGTCGTAGCGAGGGGCTGATGTAAAGCACACGTTGTCGTGTCCACAGAAACACATAAGTCAAGCCTGTTGCTAGCAAAAGCAAAGAATCTCTCAATCTTGGCACAACGTTACATATTACTTCATTGGTTGCCGAGGTTTCGTTCGCCAAGTTTGAGATCTTGTCCACGTGCAAAGTGGTCAGTTTTAATGCATTGTAAATAACAACAAACACTGCGACTGTTATACACAGCGCCCTTGTGGTCGTTGCATATTTCTCTTCTATGTTTTTCTTTGAGCCAGTTACCTCTGCTTGGTTTCTTCTCCGCTGAACTTCATAACAAACCAGCGCAATTACAACGTATATAGCACCAGCTGAGAGAAAAGATAGAACAACAGTGTCCGCAAGACGCAATGCCGAATGCTCGTTATATTTATAAACCAACGTCATATTTGTCGGCAAAGCTGTCATATTTAAAATATTATAACTTAACAATTCAAAACACTTAACCTGTAAGAAACTGACATTAAAATGTTGATGGTAGTTATTACCGCTCTTTTCCTGGTAATACACTGACCATACTTAAATACCTGCTATTTTATGCTTTATATCAACATATATAAATCGTATATGATATGATTGAGAACAGATAACGTTATTGGTATAGTCATCTGGTATAAAAAAGCCTCTTCTCAAGTAACCCATATACACACTTGAGTCACCGATCACACGTCAATGAATCCACCAGCCGTAGCATACAACACACCGGTTGATCTGAAAATGTTGCATATCATTTCCGTTCGGTTACCGATTAAACTGAAAGTTTTGTAACGGCGCAGAATTACGACAAATGCGAGACGTTAATAAAACGTTACAGCTATATTCGTGAAAGCATTGTTGTTCTTTATATCCTTGTTTACGCCGAGAGTAGTAAAAGTACATGTCGACTTGCCCTAATGACACTGTTACCAGAACACGAAGCGTACAAACGTGATGCAATACACAAAAACAGGCGTTTAAAAACAACAACAAATTGAGACCTCTATGTTCGTTTGTAAAAACGCGTGCAAGATTTTGACATAACTCACTTCACATCACAGCGCGGAAACAGGTTTATTAACCATTATGTACTGGAAATGTGTATATATATTTTATATACACAATACACATGCTATACGGCCTTTGGGTAATTTAAATGTTTATTTTTTCGACCACAACTGAGAATTGCCCGCCTATACTTTGGTTTAATGTACGCTTTTAAATGCGAGCATAGCTTATATTTAAATGTCGGGTAAACGGCGCTCAGCTTTACATACACATAAATATACTATACTACAACTTGAAAAATTACTTAGTCAGCACCACCCATCCTGCGTGAAGTGGGGTGCATATCTTCGCATTGACATTGTTTTATATTACAATGTTTTCTTTTTTAGTGTTTCAACTATGCAACCGTGATCGGGCAAAACTGCACGGAACATGTGGACGACATTCATTACAAACTTCTGGTGAATTTTTACGAAGGGCAGTGCATTTTACCAACGCCTACCGATATGGAGAGCGAACTTTTCGAAAGCTTGGGAGTGGAGGGCGAAATAGTCACGGATGTCGGTCAGTGGTGTGCTTGAACTGTTTTCATAACTTTGCGACCGAACTGTAGGGTAATATCCCTGAACTTGGTACTTTGCATAAATTTCTCCTACCCAGTAAAATATAGTTGATTGGCAAAACGTTTGGCAAAGCCTTACGATCACACCTTAATCTGCTTTAATATCTTGGGTAACCCGGCAGTAAAAGTAGGGTATTTTACAAACGTCCGGGTGTAGGCTACAATTTCAGTACTGTTATATCTCTCCCCCGTGTAAGCGTGGCTGTGGTTGGTTCCTATGGGTGTCCATTTGATCACCTACAAACCCACTAAAATAAGTAGCAATTATGATTAATATAACCTGTGGTTATACAATATAAACATAAAGTCTTTAAAGTTTTAATAACATTCTAAACTTTCTTGCTCTGCCAAAACTCGACCCAATTTATGTGTTGTGTGCCTTGATCGACTTAAAAATGTCCACAACTCTTGTGTTATAGGGCACCAACACTTTTACTTTATAATTTTAGCCTTCACGACGTTACTAAGCAAACTGAACATCGGGACACTAAACAACGGAAGTTCCAGCACTTCTACCGTACCGACGGACACCGATCACTCGTCACACAATCACAGGCGAAAAAGGTCGTCCCATGACCACGACGAACATGAACATGA